>SNQJ01S0170119.1:0-12054 GCA_010110895.2 Picea sitchensis
AATCTGAACCGTTGGAGAGTTGCACCCCCGATCCCGGACCCCCCCCCTCCGCTTAAAGATCGAAAGGTGAGGGGGGTCTGAAAATCGCTGTGCGCCGTTGATCTGGGCACGCAAATCTGGGCCGCTCGGTCGTGCTCACTGCTTACCAAGGGCGCATAATCGCTCGAAACTTTGGATAAGTGGGTTTTAACCCATTCTTTTGCTCTCCAACCCCCCTAGCAAGAAATATCGCTAACACTGTGCACAAAAAAGGTTAAGGCTCACACACTTTACCTGGATCAGATGACTATCGATCCTCTGCGCTCAGATCCTACAAATGGGATATATTTCTTCTCCTCACGCGTTCTTCCTTCATCTTGGACCCTGATCTAACAGTCTAGATCTCTTCCTGCCGCTGATTTGACAGTTGTTGTCGCTACTCCTCCTGAGCTTCTTTGTTCTCCTGAACTTGGGAAAATTTCTAAGTGTTCAAAGGTTTTGGTCTTTGAATATTTTCTTGTAAAACCGGTTGAAAGGGTCTCGTCTTCGCTTTTCCTCTTAAGCTTTGAAAATGAATATTTTCCTCGATTCGGGCGCACACTTTCTCCCTACGTGAAAACTTGCACTATTCCTCATGAGATTGTGAATCTTGGAATAAGTTCACTTTTGCATGCACTCCTTGCATTGTCTCTCTTGAGCTCTTGCTTACTCAAGTTCTAAGGTTTTAGTCCCTTGTTCCTCTTACGAACCTAACTTCTTGGGTCTCGTCTGTGTTTCTTCTAACACTATCTCTTTTGAGCTTTCAGATTCACTCAGTCTCTTAAGGGTCTCGGCCCTTCTACTCCCTTCGAAGGGTTCTTGTGCTCTCTTGGAAACCTCTCGCTCAAAGAACACCTTGTTGAGCTTCTTCTACAGAGTGTTCAACAACTATGTGAGTATATTCCTTTGATACTCTTCTTCTTGAACTCGAGAGAGAGTTCTCCTTATGCGCTCCTGCACCTGCTCGATGCCCACCTAGTAGATATCTACAGAGTCCTCAGTGATTTTGTCTCTATGTTCTTCCGCTGCAAATTTTCTCCTCTCAGGTATTCAACAACCTTGAGGTCTCCCTTGAGTTTTTTTCACTCTGGTGTGCCCTCCTGGCACATTCTTTTCTAACTCCACAGAGTTCCGATGCGTACTCCTTGTGCTGGATACAGAACTTCCAATGTTCTGTTGTGCACTCCTTTCACAACCTAAATAAACCAGAATGATATTTCAAGCTCAACAAGGATAGAGAAATCTATCTTCCTAATGCAGATGGAATCTATCATGCATCTACAACATACATAAACACATACACATAGATATCATTCATAGAACACAGATAACACAAATGGATATCACATGCAGGAAAAAATGATTTCTTTCTATTAAGATGAATGTCTGTACAAGTGTTTACAAAATCTGGACCGCTATCGAGTCTCAACACTTTCTCTTCTCCTAAAAAGTTTCAACTATCCTCTATCTTCAACAACAACCCCATTTGGGCGTAAAATATTCCTACTTCTACCAGAAGGTTCCTGGGGTTCCCTCCGACTACCTCTCCTATTGAAGTAACAACTAACAACTACTCAAGATCCATTACATTAAAGTCTGAGAGTAAAAATCCCATATCTCTCGTGATCATTCAGTTTCTGAGCATTTCTCTCTTCTTCAATCATCCATTCAAAACGGATCTACAACAAACGACATATTTTAGATTAAAAAAAAATTAAAAAGGCGCGCTATGGCACTGAGTTGTCTCTCCATGTGGGTTTTCCTGACGATGCTCCTGCATCATACTCCATTGTTGGGAAAATAATGAGCTCCTGCTCATGGCTTCCTCTATCATTTTGTTGAGATCCTCCAGGGTCCCATACCTTCTCTTGGAGCTGCTCATCTACTCCTTTTTCTTTTTTACTCTTCTACCCTACTTCTTCTAGAGGTTTTCTTATGTCCAATAATTCTCTGATGATTGCTTCTTGTGCTACTTCCATCATCAATCTCTTTATCTCCTCTATTTCTTTGTCCAGTTGGTCCACTGGATGGATTTCCTCCTGCAGTCTGCTCTGTTGCATCTTCTCTCCATAAATTTCCAACTTAACTTTGTTGGATAAGATTCCTTTGCATATTTACCCTTCTCTCTAGGGCCTCCAATTATTCACACAGATCAACAAGATCCATGCTATTTGTTGCTCCCTCCTCTACTGTAGGTTCACATTCTATAGTCATCTCTTTCTCAGCTTCCTGGCTGAAAAAATTGAGCCATTCCTTTGAATGCTCTTCTCTCTCCATCTCTTGGGCACATTGAAATGTGTTCTCTTTCTCATTTTTACCACCCTGATCAATATGAAACTCTATATTATCTTCATATCCCGTGGAACTAGTTGGCCACTCTGTTGCAGACTCTAGTTCTGCGGTCTCACCACTGAGTTGCTACTTAGCTTCCTCCTCTAACAGATTGAATTCTGTCATCTCCTCTTGTGTTGGTTCAACTCCAACTTCCTCCAACTGCTTTCCATGATGGTATGATCCTCCACCTGTTTTCAACTTGATCTGTTGGATATGCATACTCTTCATATTTACCCTTCTCTCAAGGGCTTCCAATTCCTCATACAACTCAAAAAAATCTATGTTGTCTTCTTCCTCTTCTGCTGTAGGCTCTAGTGTTGCAGTCATCTTCTGTTCAGCTCCCAGGCTGAAATTTTTGAGAAGTTCTATTTAATGCTCTTCTTCTATAATTTGCATGACTATCTCTTGGCAACCATCTTCTGGTTCTGGATTGTCCAACCAATCCTCCAACATATTCATCTTTTGCTCTCATTGAGTGAGAAATTCATCTGAATTATCCTCTTTTTCTGTTGGGGCAGACATCAATGTCTTCTCCTTATCCCCCTCTTTGACAGTCTCTGCTGGCTGTCTTTCCTCTGTCGTACCTGCATCACAGACATAGTTAGTTTTAAAAGCATTCGTCCCCATGGCCTCTTTCTTGGATTCTTGTTGCACCACCTCCTCATGTGTAACACTTGTACTAGCCTCTATTGGGCTTGTTAGCACATATTTCTGATCAGGAGTGTTTTCCCTAGGAAGTGGAATTTTGGCAAAGGAATGGAAGAAAGTGGGAAAAAAACTCACAATTTGGCTTCTATCCTAAGTCGGATGAGCGATGTGACCTTTTGGCACAAAGTGATAAGACACTCGCAAATCTGGGCGGCTGAGATCTGTGCACCCAGATCAATGGTTGTTGATCATATTGGGGCCTCAACATGCATGGACGTTAAAATTTGTAGGGCGGGCTGGGTTTGAAACCATGGTTTTGTGAAGAAGCAACGTGTCATTTGGAGACGCATATTGGGCCCAAAAGTAGTGAAGAGTCAAACCAATTTTCATAGCCCCGATATGTGCATATGCATATAATGCCATATCCTGGGTCAAAAATTGGTCGCTCCCCTATCACTTTCGCTCCCTCACACTTGTCCTCCACTCACCGTCCTGCCTATCACATCTCCCCTTCTCATATCCCACCACCTGTACCACTTCATGCCGTGCCACTTACACCTATGCCAGGTCCCTGCTTCCTTACCTATCCTCTCACAACCTCCCCTTTGCCTTCTCATCATCTTCTCACTCCACATCACCTCTATCCCATTACACCTCAGCTCTCGCTTTTGTGACCCCCACACTATCCTTAGTTTCCTCTTCCCAGCCATGGCTGCCAACCTGGCCATTCCTCATCTGCTATTCCATGTTGATCACGCCAAACACTTTTCCAGGTCCTCATCCATGTTTGCCTGCTAGCCTCCCCGTGAGCTTCCAAAGCAGATCCAGATGGCAGTATGCAGAGGCTGCCACATCTCCCATATGCAGAGTTTAATTGGGCCTTCTCGATCTTGATGAAGCAATTATTGAGGTTGGTTGGTGGTGGTTGAACATCATTTCCACCATAAATGGAAAGCCTGAGAAAGGTCTATTAGCAAGTCAGCTCAGCTGCAGAACCTTCCTGAAACACGATTACATCTAACAAAGCTCGCTTCTGACAGGAGACTGCATGCACAGTCTACCAGGAGGAATGCAGACATAATTCCTTCAATACAGAGACTTGAGCATTCTTCTGGGTCTTTCTCTGAGTATATAGGAGTCTTTCTCATATTTTGTTAAGGTCGATGGTTGATCAAGGCTCCCGTATTGTAAAGTTTTGATGAAGCTCTGGTTCTTCTAGTTATGTCCATGTATTTGAGACTTGTTGTTTAATGAAAGTCAGCTTCCTTTCCATTTCTCTGTAACAGTTGTGTTAGAACACTCGGGCATGGATGATCCAGTCGAGGGTAGTTGTGCTGCTGTGATGTACGTTTGATCACGATAGTATCTTCGCCAGTTTTAATCAGTTTCCAGTGTTATCTTTTCTCTCTTATGTTGAATGGCTTGGGCATGGATGATCCAGTCGAGTTGTCATAACTGTATCATGATGTATGTTTGATCATTGTGCCGTTGTGACTATGTTAGCTAGGCATATTTCAATATCTATAAACTCTGAACCAAGAGGATCTTGTCTTATGAGTTTTTCATCCTTAAGCTGCTGGAAGACTGGATGTTCGTAGCAGACCTCTTCACTCTACTCAAGTTCTCCCCCCTACTCACCTTTGCTACAACTTATTGACTGAAGTTAGATCAAGACCTCATCTGCTCATGCATACTAGCCCAGTTTTATGATTTAAAGTGATATAATCCCGAGACTGCGTCCATTAGACCACCCTTAAATTTATTCATTGTGACTTACAAACTGATGGGCACCGAACTTACCTCTGTTGCAATCCAGGGGTGACTTCTGGAACCAACATTTATGGTGCCATTGCCGGGGAAGAATTTAATATTTTCTCTAGGATTGAATGACAAAGCTTACTCGTTTTGAAGGTGCATCATAACTTAGTACATCAAGGATTGCAACTGTGCACCTGATGTCTCCACCATTTCAGCTGTGGCTTCTAGAGGCAGACACACAAGGTCTACTCCACAGCTATCTTTAGCAACACCTGAAGTTGACCTAGAGAAAATTATCAGAAAGGGAAAGGCCCTCTGAGAAATCACTTCCACTACTGAACTAGGTATTTCTGATGATTTTCATTATCCTCCTATAGAAAATCCAATACTTGTTTCTCACTCTCTAGTTATACCACCTGCTGGAGTTTCACGAAGTTTAAAGTTTGGGAGTGTTCCTGCTGATTTATCCCCTCCTAGTCTGGGATTGGATGGAGAAATCTTTGTCACTTCCATTTCCCCTGAAGTAGCACCGTGGTCTAGACCCAGGACCTTGGAAGATTTTCCTACCCCAGGATTTACCACCCCTCCTCCTATTACTGTTGTTGCTACTGAAGAAAGGGGAACTTTTGTTTCTTTAAGCCCTGAAGCTTTTTCTCCAAATCCTCTGTTGTTTCCCTTTCCTCCAGGAAATTCAGTTCCAGTCTCCCCTATTCGAACCCCATCCCCTCCTAATTCTACTCCACCTATCATCCCTATGGCAGGTGCCAATACCCCTAGAAATAGAATGGATGCCATTGTGGATGAAATATATGCCCCTTTGATTTTATCTCAGCCGATGAATGTTGTCCCTGCTGGAGATTACCTAAAATAAACACCCAAGTTCACTGGAGAAGAGGACATAACTGTTGAAGAGAACCTTGTTGCCTTCTATAGTTATGCAAACAATCTAAATATTGAAAATAAGGATGTATGGATGAGAGTCTTTGTTTAGAACCTTGATGGTGAAGTTAGGAAGTGGTTTAGAGGATTGACCCTTGGATCTATTGCTGGGATTGAGGCTTTAGATGAGATTTTCTTGAGACAGTGGGGGGATACAAAATATTTTATGTATTATATCACAAAATTTAGATCCCTAAAGAGAAAAGAGGGAGCATCTATCTTTGATTTCTCCAAAAGATTCAACAAAATGTGCAATGAGATCCTTGCTGAGATAAATCCCACAGAAGCCTCTGCTAGAATTACTTATGCTAGTGATTTTGACCCTGATTTCTGCCTTCTGCTCAGAGAAAGAAGAGCTACTTCCCTGGCTCATATGAAAGATGAAGCCCAGGAAGTAGAATCCAATGTATTGGAAATTGATAGACTTAGGAACAAAGCTAACAAAGACAGAGGAAGAGGGAGATTTGAGGCCTCAACCTTTAGTTCTTCTACATCCCATCCTCGAGTGGATGAATTGGACAAGATGGTAAAATCCTTGTCTACAAAAATGGAGAAGATGAAGTTTGAAGGGAAGCAAGGTTATAAAGCTGCCCAAAATGTTGAAAAACAAAGGCAACTTCAGAAGACCAAATAACACCCCTCAGATACTTCCCAGAGACCCTAGAAACAGAGATAAAGATGATAAAAAAATACAGACTCCTCTTCAAAATAACCTCGTAGCTGACGAGGAAGGGGAGGGAGAAGAGCTTGATCCTCAAATCCGTTGTCTTGGAGATACCTCCCCATTTCCCCATTTGACTCAATTTGCATACGAGGATTCCCTCATAGACAACCAAATAAATGAGTTGATTAAGGGGGAGAATTCAAATTGTAGTCCCAATAAATACAACCTCAAGTCTAAGAATAAAGAAGGGAATTCTGAGATCCCTAGTCAGCCATCCAGAGAAGAGAAGCTTGCTAAAGATGTAGAAAACAACATCAAAGAAAAGAAATCTCAGAATCCCTCACCAGTAGCCAAAAGTTATGTCCCAGAAGTGATAGAAATTCTGAAGCCTCCTCCCTCCTTTAGCTTTGAGCATGAAATTCAAAAAATTATAATCCCCGTGCCCCTTTCAGATCTGGTCAAGCATGAAGACTTCAAAAAATCCTTCTCTAAGCTATTTCAGTCCGATCCATCTTGCCCTTCCATAGGCTTAGTAAATCTTCAAGACGAAAAGCCAACAATCATCTTAGGTCCTATGGTAGAAGATAGAGATGATTCATCCCCTCCCTTCTATACATCACTGAACATACATGATAAAGTGTTGCATAATTGTTTGATGGACTCATGGGAATCTCATAATCTCATGCCCAAAACTGTCATGGAAGAACTCGTATTAGAAATCACAAAATCTTATCATGATTTGTTTTCTTTTGATTCGAGGAGGGTGCAATGTCTTGGGGTCATCAAAGATATGGTTGTGACCCTGTTTCAGCTTCCCATGAAAAGTGTGGTCATGGATATCGTGGTAGCTGATGTTCCTCCCAAGTTTGGCATGCTATTGTAAAGATATTGGATAAAAAGACTTGGGGGAACATTACAAATGGATCTCACATATGCTACCATTCCAGTCTTTGGAGGGGAGAATAAAAGACTGTACAAAGAAGCTCAGTTGGCCTACATTATCAGTGATGAAGCAGACCCCACCAATCATCCTATTTTCACCCTTGATACTAATTTGGGATCTAGCTTGTTACAACTCACTAATTCCCCTGAAACCCCTCTTAAAATCAGAAAGCAGTCCCTTACGCTCTATGAAGATTCTCCTCCAATTACCCCTGTTTGGAAAATGTTCTTTGATGGAGCCTCTTCCAGAGAAGGTGCTGGTGTTGGAGTAGTATTTGTTTTGCTTGTTCAATAAATTATTTCTCTGTCATACAAGTTAGAATTTGAAACTAAAAATAATGTGGCCGAGTATGAAGCTCTTGTTTTGGTATTAAGGGATTCAAAAGACATGGGAATCAAGGAAATATCCGTGTTTGGGGATGCATAATTGATTGTCCAGCAGATCAAGAATATTTATCAAGACAAACACCCTCAGCTCAGAAGTTACAGAAATGAAGTGTGGGACCTCATTGATAGTTTTTTACTAGCTTTCAACATCTCATTTATTCCAAGAGAAGAAAATGTCATAGCCGATTCTCTAGATGTTACAGTAAGCAATTTCAAAGTCCCTCTGCCACCTAAACTTAGGTACGATGTAGAAGTGAAATATAGACCCTCTATACCTGACAACTTCAAGCATTGGAAAGTGTTTGAGGACGATCTTGAAATCAAAATATTCCTGGAAACTATTGATGAGTTTTCTACAGTACACATTGATCAAGATCCTGACTCTGAAATAGATCCTCATGCCGATGTTTTTCTGAACAAAATTGTTGATCATCATGTTGTTCAATTGCCTAGTAATCACATCCCAAAGGGACTAGTCCCTTTGGAAAGACTATTTGACAGAAATGATGTGGTAGAAAAGGGTAAAGTTTCATATGACGATGTTGATATAGATGAGTGCAATATTGGCACAGAGGAGGAAACAAAATTTGTCAAGTTGTCGAACAATTTGACATAGGAGTAGAGGGCCAAGGATGCTGAGTTATTAAAGGAATTCACTGATGTTTTTTCCACGACCTATGAAGACCTCAGAACATATGACACAAGTTTCATTGAGCATAAGATCCCATTAAAGGAGGAGGCCAAACCATTTAGGCAAAAATTAAGACAAATAAATCCTATGTTGTTGCCTATCATGGAAAGGGAAATAAAGAAGCTGTTGGATGCCCAAATCATTGTCCCTTTGAGATATTCTGAATGGGTGGCCAACTTGGTTCCAGTGAGGAAGAAGAATGGAGAAATCAGACTTTGTGTTGATTTCAAGAACCTGAACAAAAGCTCCCAGAAGGACAACTACCCCTGGGCAAAGATGGAACACATATTGCAAAGGGTGATAAGAGCATCTAGGATTTCCATGATTCATGGCTTTTTTGGCTACAATCAGATCTATGTCTTATCTGAAGACAGAGAAAATACAACCTTCACCACTCCTTGGGGTACATTTATGTATGCCAAAATGCCCTTTGGATTGATGAATGCAAGAGAAACCTTCCAATGAGCTATGGACATCGCCTTCATCGGTGAAAAAGATAAATTTGCAGTCATCTACCTGGACAACATCACAATTTTTTCCAGATCTCATAAAGAACACTTTTAGCTCCTGAGAAAGGTCTTCTTAAAATGTAGGAAATTTGGCCTCTCCCTGAATCCCAAAAAGTCTCTATTTTCCATGCAAGAGGAAAAATTGTTGGGACACATTGTATCAGCAGAAGGGGTTAGGATTGATTCAAGTAGGATATAATCTATTCAAACTTTGTCACTTCCCAGATCCAAAAAGGAGGTCCAGTCATTCTTGGGCAATATTAATTTACTGAGAAGATTTGTTTCAAATTTTGTCGAGTTGGTGAAACATATTACAGCCGTGCTCAGGAAGGGGAATGAACTAAAATGGAATATTGAGTCCATAGATTCCTTCAACCAAAGAAAGAAGGATTTGACTGAGGCGCCTATGCTAATCGGTATCGATTATTCCAAATATTTTATGATTTTTTCCTTTGCTTCGTTTGATATAGTGGCAGCTGTTTTATTGCAGAAGAATGCTGAAGGGCTGGAGCAACCTATTTCATTTTTCAGCAAAGCACTGAGGGACTCTGAGATAAAATATGACATCATGAAGAAGCAGGCCTATGCATTGGTGAAGGCTCTCAAAGCCTTCAGAGTCTATGTTCTACATTCAAGAGTCATTGCATATGTTCCTTCATATTTTGTGAAGGAAATTCTCATTCAGCTTGACATAGACAAGAGAAGGAGCAAGTGGATTGCCAAAATCATTGAATTTGATCTGGAAATAAAACCCACCAAACTAGTTAAAGGCCAAGGCTTAGCCAAGCTATTGGCTGAATATAATTGTAAATCTTTGGGGGTTAACTCCATCAACACTTTCTCAGAAAATCAATAGGCTTAAGTGCCAGATAAAATCCCTTAGGACAACCCTCCATTGGCAGAATGCACCTGGTATAAATACATTATATATTTTCTGCAAGAGTTAAGGCCCCTTGATGGTATGGGAAAAAGAAAGGAAAGATATTTAAAGCTCAAAGAAATTAGATATTGCCTTATCGACCAACTATTGTATTGGAAAGACCCTCTAGGTGTTCTTCTGATATGTTTAGACCCACAGGAGGCCCAAAATATTATGTTTGATTTTCATGACAACCTATGTGGGGGACATCATTTCTGGAGAACCATAGCCTACAAAATTCTCAGGGCTGGGTACTACTGGCCCACTCTATTCACTGATGTTTGTGAAAAATTCAGGGCTTGTATCAAATGTCAGAAATTCTCTAGGAAGAAGCAGCTCAAGTCTCTGCAATTGAAACCTGTAGTAGCTTCCGGACCCTTTCAAAAATGGGGTTTGTACTTCAATGGGGAAATTCATCCTACTTCAAGCGGTCAACACAGGTGGATCTTAACTGCAACAGACTATTTCACCAAATGGATAGAAGATATCCCCATAAGGAGTGCCTCTCACAAAGTAATCATTGGCTTTCTTGAAGATATTATGGAAAGGTTTGGTGGTTTGAACAAAATCATCACTGATAATGCTGCATCCTTCAAGGCTGAACCATTGATCAGGTTTTGTGAGCAATTTGGAATTGCACTTATTCACTCTACCCCATATTATCCCCAAGGTAATGGATTAGTAGAGTCCTCTAACAAAATCCTAATAAAGATAATCAAAAGTCTGTTAGAGGACAACAAGAAAGCATGGGATTCAAAGCTCAAA
This sequence comes from Picea sitchensis, assembly GCA_010110895.2. NCBI lineage: Eukaryota > Viridiplantae > Streptophyta > Pinopsida > Pinales > Pinaceae > Picea > Picea sitchensis. Next base: position 10,575 of record SNQJ01S0170119.1, read on the forward strand.
TTTTCTTTGTGGGCTGATCAAGTGACAACAAAAAGTTCCCTGGGCATCTCTCCTTTCCAACTCGTGTATGGGACCAAGGCAGTTTTTGCTTCTTAGCTTTCCCTACCTGTGGCGAAATTCTTATAAGACTTCCACAGAGAACCTGACGATATGATCAGAAGAATTCATCAACTGGTAGAAGTCCAGCAGACTAGAGAGAAGGTGATGGATAGAGTGCGTGACCGTCAACAGAAAATCAAGTAGGCCTTTGACAGGAAAAGCAGTAAGGAGGTTTTCTATCCAGGAGATCTAGTACTCAAATGGGATGGGCCGAGACAAGACAAGGGTAAACATGGTAAATTTGAATCCCTTTGGATCGACACCTTCAAGATTTCTGAAGCATTTCCAAACAACATTTACAGGTTGCAGAACTTGGAGTGTGACAAATTTTTTGGTGGCCCTCTAAATGGGCACTCCCTGATTTTTTTTTTGTTTGAAGCCTCAGTCGGTGTCCCACCATTGTAGATACCATTTTTTTTTTAGTCTGTGACTCCATGACCCAACATTAAGGCACTGAATCTGCATAAGAGTTCTTAGAGCCTCGCAGGGAGGTCTCTATCCCCTACAGAGCCTAATGTTAGCACATATTGCTGATCGAGAGTGTTTTCCCTAGGAAGTGGCATTTTGGAAAAGGAATGGAAGAAAGTGGGCAAAAAACCCACAATTTGGATTCTATCTTAAGTCGGATGAGTAATGTGACCTTTTGGCACAAAGTGATAAGACATGCGCAAATCTAGGTGGTTGAGATCTGCGCACCTAGATTGATGATCGTTGATCATATCGGGGCCTCAACATGCGCAGACGTTAAAATTTGTAGGGCGTGCCGGGTTTGAAACCATGGTTTTTTGAAGAAGCGACGTGTTAGTCAGAGACACATATTGGGCCCAAAGGCGGTGGAGAGTCAAACCACATTTCGTAGCCCCGATATGCATATGTGCGTATAACGCCCGATCTTGGGTCGACAAGTGGCTGCTCCCTTATCACTTTCGCTCGCTCACACTTGTCCTCCACTCACCGTCCCACCTGTTGCATCTCCCCTTCTCATCTCCCGCCACCTGTACCACTTCATGCCATGCCACTTCCACCTATGTCGGGTCCTCTCTTCCTTACCTATTGTCTCATGGCATCCCCTCTACCTCCTCATCATCTTCTTGATCCACATCACCTCCGTCCCATTACACCTAAACTCCCACTTTTATGGCCCCCATGCTATCCTCAGTGTTCGCGTTCAAATGGTCACCAGGTGAGCAAATAGAGAGCGCTTGCATACCCTGTTGGGTCCGGCAGGGCAGAATAGATGTGGAGCAAAGAGGGTTAAAGAAAACAAAACTAACTACAATCTAACTATCAACTGAAAACAAATAACACTGCGAAAATAAACAAAAACATCAAACATAAGACACAGGGGTCATCAATGGTTTCAGGCTGGTGTATTAATGAA
>SNQJ01S0170119.1:22041-32699 GCA_010110895.2 Picea sitchensis
ATTTCTCATATATTGTGCATGGTGTATTGTGGTGTATTGGTGTAACTCTTATACTATTGTTCATTTCTCATTGGATATAATTGAATGGTTTAAGTATAAGTTGAAAAATATTTTTAAATGGTACTTGATACTGATTCACCCCCCTCTCAGTATCAACAACATCTAACAACTACTCAAGCTCCGTTACATTAAAGTCTGAGAGTCAAACTCCCAGATCTCTTGCAATCATTTAGTTTCCAAGCATTTCACTCTTCTTCAGTTATCCATTAAAAATGAATCTATAGGAAATGCCAAATTTTAGATTCAAAAAAAATTAAAAAGGTGTGCTATGGCGCTGAGTTGTCTCTCCACGTGGGTTTTGCTGACGATGCTCCTGCATCACAAGACAATATAAAGAGCCTACCTCGTCTATATGTTCGATGAAGTCCACCGTTGATCACTTGACTCAAAGCAATACACCTGCAACTTGTCCTCAACAACCAAGATACACAAGCATATGTGTTCTAGCAAGATTTACCTCACCTTATGCAATCTTTCCCATATGGCCTTTTTCCATTTCCCCATGCAGATTTATCATCCCTGTTTGTAAGATCCGGAGCTAAAAACAAATATTTTTCCACATATACGCATCTTGCACACTCTACAACATGCGTATAAGCAGGCTGCTCCACTACAACCCATGCACATCGGGATTCATGACAAAAAATGAAAATTAATGTCTGGTTTCCATGTCACGACAAGAGATCTATGATCCTTGGCATTCCATTTACTGGAAACGTTCTGAATCGACCCTTCAGTTCCATTTTGAAGGATATAAATGGGCTAATTCCGAGCTATGGAAATACAATAAATAATTCAACTTTGAGAGCAAAGTTACTCTGGAGGAATTATTTATTTCATATTGAGTCTACATCCCTTTGTCCTTTAATTCTGAACACAATGTTCAACCCCCAAGCTCTTCCCTTATTGATTGATAACCTCATTGTTTATCTCTTATGAGATTGCCTTTGGTGGAGGATTGAAATGGTGGAGGACCACTGGAAGGAACTTAGTTTCTTGGTTCCGAACCATGCTGACATAGAAGTCTGTAATATTTTCACTTCTGTGATCATATATTAATAGAAATACTATTTTCCCATCCAATTGATATCTTGCAAATATATTGAATTATTATTCCATGGGCATATTTGTCTTGTTTATTAATGGATTATGCTATTGAATGTGCTAGCATTATATAATATCACCATATGCTTGCTTTTCTTGGTTGTTGAGGACTAGTTTCAAGTGTATTGCTTTGGGTCAAGTGCTCAACGGTGGACTTCATCGAATGTCTAGAAGAGGTAGGCCTTTTATCTTGTATTGTTGGCATATGTATTTTCATAGCATACTTGAGAAGAGATTTAATTTCTGTACTCATTTCCATCTGTTGTGGTTCACCCTAGCCATAGAGATATTTTCCTCATAACAATATGGTGACAATATATAAAGTTAGCACATATAATAGCATAATCCATCAATATACATAAAAATTATTTCCATGGAATAACAATTTAAAATTTGCAAGACATTAGTTGGATGAGAAAAGAGTATTTCTATTAAAATGTAATCAACATAAGTGTATGAATGACAAAATTCTGCTTCGGCACGTTCGAAACTGAGAAACTAAGTCCTTTCCAACTGGGCCTCCACCACTTCAATCCTCCACCAAAGGCAAGTTCATATAAGAGATATAATGAGGTTCTCCATCAAATAGGGAAGAGATTGGGGGCTGAATAATGTGTTCAAACTTAAAAGGACAAAGGGATGCAGACTCAATATGAAGTGAATAATTTCTCCAGAGTAACTTTTCTCTCAAAGTTGAATTCTTCTCCTCTTCTCCACAACTTGGATATTGCCAATTTATATCCTTCAAATGGAAATGAAGGGCCAATTCAGAATGTATCTAGTATATGGAAGGTCAAGGATCATGGATCACATGACGTGACATGGAAACCTGACACCATTTTTTAATTTTTGGCACAAAACCCGATGTACCTAGGCTGTAATGGTGAAACCTGCGTATACACATGTTGTATAGCTGTTAGGGAGTGTATATGTGGAAAAATGCAAGATTTAGATACATGAACTACAAAAAGGGACTTCAAGTCTGCATAGGGAAATGGAAAATGCCTTCTCAACAAGTTGCATGGGGTGAGGAAAATCTTTCTATAACAAATAGACTAACCAACCTTGGGAGGCAACAAGAGAAAGCACTAGGCATATGGAATCTATATCAGAAATAAGGGAGGAGGTCTCATAATAATCAATACTTTCAGCCTGTGAAAATATTTTGGCCACAATACACACCTTATGCTTGTCAAAAAATCCATACGCTTCATATTTGGTTTTCTAGGCCCATTTTTACCAAACCATATTTTGTCCTTTAGGGAGAGGAACAAGATTACATGTATGACTCTTAAATAGCAAGGAAGAGTACTCCTATGTCATGGTAGCATCCCATTCTAGTATACCAACAACATCATAAAATTGTTTTGGATCAGTTGAAATGGTGTGACTCAAAAGAGAGACAACATTTTTTGTGAATGCGTATGGTGAGGATTAGTGGGAAAATAGATAAAATCAATTGGTTCATAGCCATACCTTTTAGGCCTTTTTTTCTCACAAAGGATTCTCCTCAAATTTTGTCTTTGATCAAGTTGTTTTGGTTCAAGATGCATATTTTCATTTAACAGTGATGGCATATTTTATTCTTGTTGATTTTCAACTTTGGGAAAAAAATTTCTTGTTGATTTTCAACTCCAACAGTGTGATTTGCAATGCAATATGTGGCAATAGAAAGTTCAGATCTTTCTTGTTATGAAAAAACATAAATGTTAGTGTGATTGACACCATTTTATGCAAGACAATCTATGGGAGTAGGATAAATTGTTGGGTTAAAGAACTGATTAAAGTGAATGGGAATTTGAAATGGGATCAAATAACCTATATGCCTTCATATTCTCTCAGTGACCGACAAAAATAAACATTTTTCTCTTCTTGTCCATAGCTTTGCGCTTTTCATCTAGAATTAAGGCCTGTTATCCCCATTTTGTGGAAAACTAAGGAGATCATGTCTCGAGGCCTTCATGTTGCAAATATGGAGTGCCAAGAGGCTACATGACCATCAATGTTCACTTGCAAGGATGGAGACCATTCTCACCACCACACAGGTCAATACTTTTGGGATGGCATCCACCACACCTGCTGGCTTCCGGAAGGCAATGGGCCTTGCTCCATGAGGTACAATTCATGTATTATGGTGAGTGTCATTTCAATATTTGAGGCATTTTGAGTATGTTGTATTTTATACTTCTTTATATTTGATGACATATGCTTGGACATTATGTATTTTTCCATGTTTCACTTTGGTGGTTGACATTGTGCCCTAGTAAGTGGTCTTTCCTCGGGATGTGTTTGCTACTGGGAAATCCCTTGAAGAGCCATCATATAGTTATGGATCATACTTACCACTTTTCATCATTAAAACCTCCCCATTTCTTTATCTCTTGGGATTTTAGGGTGTATTGGCCCAAGAAGGGGTTGTTCCTCATTCTATGGGAAGAAGGAGATGAAGGCCCAGAGGGATTGTTGTTGGGTAAAAGATAAAATCCTACTTATAAACCCTCCAGATGCTTAGTCTAGGTATCACCCAAGAAAGAAATGAAACACTTATCTGTAAAGAAAAGGGGGACCCACAAGAATAATGATTATGAATGCTTAATGGGTTAATTGGAGGATAGGATGTCTCATCATGAGCCGACCTATCATGATCATGGATATCTAGTGGTATGAAATTACCATCATCTGGTCACCAAGCCAAGGTAATGGCTCTTAGTTGCATGGATGAGAAAAAGGGGGGCTCATCACGAGCCAACCTTCTCATTTCCCCTAGGTATTTGTGAGTGACACTGTCATTATCTGGACACCACACTAGGACAATGGCCTTCAACTTTTCCTTAAAACATTAAAGAAACAATGAATGACAAGAAAATGGGCTTGGAAAAATTGCATTTCAAACAAAGGTACCACACACCCTCTAGAAAGGCACCCATGGACAAGACACTACAACCCCTTGTATGTCATGAACCCCATGTCCAATGAGTATTGACCCTTAACCACTTCACCCACTTTACATGGCTTAGAAGGGGATCACTTGGGAAACACTCCTTGACCTAGGAAAGGTCTACCCAATAGGACACTTTGTCAACCCTCCCATGTCCAATCTTGGAAAGTCACATAATGTCTTTGAGCACTTACTTGTTTGAGATGGTAATTTTTGATGAACATACTTAGGTGGCTCATTTATTGATTTTCTTTACTCATTATGATATTTTGACTTGAGATCCTTGGAGGGTGTGCTTATTTGTTTTTCTAGGACCTAGTTGGTGGACAATTTTGGAGGAACAAACCTAGCTTGGTCTTCCATGGGGATTGAATCCCAGAGGTTGGATGCAAAGGGACCACACACCAAATGAGAGAGATGAAAATTTAGAGGCCTAGAATACATTGTGGATGACATAACCTATCCCTCACATGCCAAACATTTTTTCGAGGAGAGGAAAATCGTCACCTTTGGAGGCATGACGTCATCTAGGAGGGTTAGGGTTTGGTGGTGAGGTTGTTATTCATTGACACAAGGACGTTTTGAGGAGAATGAGTCTTTTACCATGAAGAAATGATTTGTATGATTGACATGTGGATTTGGGAATCCTATATACACTTCTCTAACACCAACGACTTGTTCCTAGTGTCAAAGCATCCCCTAAAGGGGTGACATCGCCTTAAGTTAGGGTTTTTTGTTTGTGTAAAACTAAATTTTGAGTGAATTTTTTAGTATTATTTGTGTAAAGGGGAAATATTAGGGTTGTTGACCCCTATTCTTATGGTTTATCCTAAAATTATGTGGACAGACTATTTTGGAGACATTTTGTATAAATAGAGATCACAAGATCTCATTTTAAGATATAACTCTCCCATTTGGAGAAGTATTTGGCTAGTTCTCCCTCTTGTGCTCTTGTTTATGAATATCTCTTGGATTATTGGTTGATGGAAGTGATTTTCTAGCCTTGGAAGGCTTTTATATAGCTTTTATGGTGGTTTGTCTTAGCTTTTTCCTTGAATTGGTAAGCGTTTTCTACATTGTGCTATCATTTGTTGCTCAAGTGAAGGTTAATTTGCTAGAGCTAGGTGGGAAGTATAAGGGAATACACCCCCACAATAGTCTCCATAATTTTATTCTTATATGTTATTGGGTTTTCTAAGAGAAGTATAAGGGCATACACACCCACCATAGTCTCCATCATTTTATGCTTATATGTTATTGGGTTTGCTAAGAGAAGTATAAGGGCATACACCCTCTTAGCTTAAACCCTAGCTAGAGATAATTTCCTTGGGGAGTAAGAGGATTTACACCCCCAATGAGGTAGTACCTATAGATATTTATTTTATTAACTCCATTAACCCAATTATTGAAGTCACTAGTCATTTACTTGTTGCATTGGAGACATAAATTGATGCCTCAGTAAACATGAGATTTTCAAGTTTTAAGATTGTCTCTTTGGGAAAGTGTTCTTTGAGCCTTTGGCTCCCTTCCCTCATTGAGGTGTCCAATTTCAACCACAACTTCTTGTTTTTGTTACAAAACTATCCTGAAACCATTAGGGCTATAAAAAACTAACCCTCTAACCCCTAATAACTCCTAAAGTAATCCTAGAATTTAGCTATAATTTTCCCTAACTCTCTACTAACCCTAGCACACTTATCTAGCTAGTTCGAAGTGGTTTTAAGTGGCTGATTTTTCTATAGTTAAGATTGGTTTTCTACAGCCATAAGACTGGTAAGATCATTGCAATAATATTTTGTTTCATCCTTTCTTTTTGTGCTAAAGATATTTCTTAATCATCGGTGAGTTGAGCTAGCTTTCACTAGCTTTGTCTCTTGTTTATTTATCATATACTTAAAACTTATATTGTAGAATTTGTTGTATTTATTCAGATGATATATATCATTTGCATTTTCTGCAATTAGGGACAACAATATCAACTTGCTTTTCCAACTAACATATTACATTATATGCTTGGTTTATTTTGTGTTTCGGGTAGGTATTTACACTTGGAAGGTTACTCAAATCATTTGGCAATCCTTGAACTTTCTCAAGACTCATTCCCAAGCTCTTCATACCATTTAGAATTGACCTCTAGGGACATCCATTCATAGTTACCATTTTCCATCTCATTTCCCCCTAGGGTCACTGAGATTCCCCCCTTGAGGTGACTACCTCACCTCTAAAGTAATGGGGACACCTGCCTAAGGTGACAATGAGTAGGTACCCTCCTAGTTGTCACGAATTGGTGGTTGGGTCAGGATTTTCCCAACCTACAACTTGTGCGATAACATTTTGGCACCGTTTCCATGGAGGATTTTGAATCCTCTTTATTCCCTTATGACACTTTGGCAAGCTTCCCTCCAAAATCTTCTATCCCTTAGCTTTCCCGATGACTCCATTGAAGAATGTTCCCTTTTCCACCCTTGATAAGTTCCCCTTGAAGCTTGTCTAGCGACTCCACTTTTCACGAACCCACCTTTCCCTCCTTTGGTGAGACTTGATCTCACCTAGCGACTCCATTGAGGTGTCCTTTTGGTCAATGAAATTATGCCACCATGGGATGAACCTTCATCCAACACTTGTTTTGACTCGAAGATAACATTTTTACAGATGGAAAAGGAAAATCTTGTTAATAAACCTGCTAAGGAAATTATGAATCACATAAGAGAGTTATTTCCTGCCTTTGATGATGAAGAAGTGCTCGAAGAACAAACATATGAAGAAAATTACCAAGAAGATCTTGATGAATTTTTTCATGTTGAATATCCAGATGATAGATTTGACGAAGATGAAGAAGTCACATATGCCCTTCCAATTGATGAAGATGTCCATGCCTCTTCTCCTCTTGCACATGAAGACAAAGGCATGGTCACTTTTGTTGATGGTCTTGTGAGAGAACCTTTACATATGGTTGATGAGCATATAGACACTTTCATACAGACTGGCAGACATAGGCGGGATTTTATTCATCTCATTTTTTATAGAGATCCCATTTACGACATTGAGGGTATCCCTCAAGAAAAGGGGTTTGAGTTGTCATCTTCAGAGGATTAATTTTCATGCATTTGGGAGTCCGATGATGACATTATTTTTGTTCAAGGAATCTTGGCCACTTTTGTTGTCAATTTTGGAGAAGTACGAGGATGTGGCCACCTTAGAGCGATTTGAGGGTCACTCTATGAAGAAGAAGTACTTTCATATTGAGGATTTCTACAAGGATTCAAAGATAAAGAAGGTGTTCTTTTATCTTCCTAGACCTGATCCCATACCTTACCTCATTTCCTCTTCTCAGGGAAATCACGAAGTCTTTTTGGGACCTCTCATATATGCTCAGTCTTCAGGAAACAATGATTATGTTAATGAGGATGAACATGAGCCTTCGTATACATATAATATCCCCCTTCAGATATGGATTGATCGAGATTGTGGCTATCACTTCAGGTAGGATTCCTTGCATGATCATAGTTGCAGATATTCTTTTCAGCATGATTTTCCCCCTCCCACCCATCTCCATGAGTTTCATTTCACAATTTATTATATATTTATTTATGCTCGTGATCATTACGTGCTTGACTTATCTTTGTTGTTTTACATAATCAAGAACAAGGGGAGACACTTTAATGATATGATCATTTGGTTTCACTGGTTATATGACTTCACCTGACATCATCTATCACCTGATCTTTAGGGTCCTAAAGCCCCAAGTAAGTATGTAGGTCATCTTGCTTCCCTTTCATTTGCATCTTGATTTCTCATATTATTTTATATGCATTTCATATTTCATTTTTATCTACTTCCATATTGATTTCATGCTTAGTTTAGAAAAAAATGCCAAAATTTTCTTTTCTGGATTAGTTTTCATTTGTATTTTTTATGTATATGGATAAAGGGTGATAGAACCACCCTAGATGTTCTAATGATTTTGTCTGAGTTTTGGTAGGCACATGTCTACCATGAGATGTTGCGGTCCTCATGCACTCTACATCGAGCACTTGTCCCCAAGTAGGAGCTATATGTTATCCCCATTTTGTGGATAACTAAGGAGATGATGTCTCGAAGTCCTCAGGTTGCAGATATGGAATGTTGAGAGGCTACATGACCAACAATGTCCACTTGCATAGATGGAGACCATTCTCACCACGACATAGGTCAGGACTTTTAGGATGACATCCACCACACTCGCTAGCTTCTAGAAGGTAATGGGCCTTGCTCCACAAGGTACAAGTCATGTATTATGGTGAGTGTCATTTCAACATTTGAGTGATTTTGAGTATGTTGTATTTTAGAATGCTTTAGATTTCATGACATATGCTTTGACATTATTCCTTTTGCCCCGTTTCACCTTGGTGGTTGACATTGTTCCCTAGTAAGTGGTCTTTTCTTGGGATGGGTTTGCTACAGGGAAATCCCTTGAATATCCATCACACTGTTCTCAATAATTCTTACCACTTTTCTTCATTAAAACCCCCCCATTTCCTTATGTATTGGGATTTTAGGGTGTATTGACCAAGAAGGGGTTGTCCCTCATTCTATGGGAGGAAGGGGCTGAAGGCCCAAAAGTATTTTTGTTCGGTAAAATATAAAATCCTACTTATAATCCTTCCATATGCTTCACCCATGTATCACCCAATAAAGAAACGAAACACTTATTTGTAAAGAAAAGGGGGACCCACAAAAATAATTATTATGAATGCTTAAAGAGTTAATTGGAGGATAGGAGGTCTCATCACAAGTCAACCTATCATGATCATGGATATCTAGTGGTATAAAATTCCCTGTTGATTAAGGTTGGTTGTCATTGATGTCATCCCTTGAAGAAAGCCTCGTAGCACAAAGGTTTGGGTAATGGACCCAAGTTTGTTTGATGTAAAGATAACTCATTATTATCTTGTCATGGTTGATAATAATTATAAATGGATGAACTCCAAAGTGGTCCCCTTATGGTGAAATCCCTCACTGGAAGACGCTTTGCGGATTGAGTTATCCTAGAAGTATGGCTAGAGAACCCATGCTTATTTTTGAAATAATGAGATGAAGGTCAGTGAATTTTTGAGTGAAAATATCCTATATGGATATTTCTTTTCATTCTATTTCCGGTGGTATGTGGAACGTCACATAACTCCTCACAGTTAGAGAGTTATGGCCATGAGAAGTTGGAGAACCCAGGTTTGGGTAATGGACCTAAGTTTGTTTGATGGATAATGGTATGATTTTTGATATATTTGTAGGTACTACTATTATATATGGATAATACATGTCATTCCATTTCTAGTGGTATGTGGAACGTCACATAACTCCTCACGGTTTGAAAGTTATGACCTTACGAAGTTGGAGGACCCTCATATGTCATCTAGAAGCCCCAAAAGGTCAAAGTAGTCAAAGTAGTTTAAGAAATTTTAGAAGGTAAATAATAAAGTGAAGTGATGATTGTACTATAATTCAAAGTGAATACAAAATAAATTATTTAAATAATAAATTTAATGGAGAAATTAGAAGTGGGTTAACCCTAAAATAAGGAAAGTGGGCAAAGTGACATAGAAGATGTTTTTAAGGAAGCTATTTGGAGAGTATAAATAAGAGGCAAGGCTCTCTCATTTTAGATCACACTTGAGCATATAGAATATTTATAGGTTTTTGAGGTAACCGAAGGATATCTAAGCCAAATTTCAGAGGGAAGGTGAAGAAAAGAAGGCCAAAATTCAAGGGAGGATAAATTCTTTTGATTATGCTTTCTAAGGTATGTTATTTACAGGTCATCTCACCATTTTCACAATAACTTTTTTTTTAGAATGATTCAAACCGTGAAATTTCTATGACATTGAGGAAACATATCCAAGTATTTGTGGTAAGCAATTCATCTTGTGTTTCATTGTATTTTTGGAGTTACACTCCGTGGAAAATAGGGTTTGTGGCTAGTCCCGAAACTAGTCTAAAACATGTGTTTCGGGTAAAAACTTCATAACTTCTTCATAATATATCCAAATGCAGTAATACTAAATGAGTTAGTTATAGTACAATATTTAGTATGTTGTGTAAAATTTTCGGATCCATTCAACGAATATTCTGTGCGGGGAACAGTCTACAAGGTCGCTCTCAAGAATAATCTAGAATTCAACAAGGTATGCCATTTTTTCTATAACTCCATTTCTGAGAGGATTCAAGTAGTGACACCTGGAGGAATTTCATAAAACACACTGAAGAAATTTTTTTTCTCTAGAAGTATGGCTAGAGAACCCATGCATAAAGAAGTATGGCTAGAGAACCCATGGGTTGTTGACTAATCCAAAACTAGTCATGTGAGACTAAAGAAAAGTTTGATGAAAATGCTAGTCTCTTGTTGTTAAAGTTAAGAAAGGTTTGCAGAATTGTGATCATATACACCAAGTCTATTACAGAGTTACAAATCATATTTTTATGATGAAATTGATGAGGGATTTTAGTTGAGGTACATGTTGGGTACATGGTTGAGACAAGTAGTTGATGAGTTGGCACATACATGAGGTGTATAGTTGAT
>SNQJ01S0170119.1:32709-47603 GCA_010110895.2 Picea sitchensis
ATAGTTCTTTCGGAAGTACTTTTCAAACTGTTTCCAAGACAGGTCCTCCTCGCGGACCCCTTTCATATTCTTAAGGTCTTCCCACCAGATGGAATCTTTTCTGTTCAGATTGAAAGTGGCCACTCGGGCCTTCAAATTTTCTGAAAAATCATGGACTCTGAAGTATTTCTTCAGTCTAAGTAGCCAAACCTCGGCTTCCTCTCCCTTCTTTATCTCATCGTCAAAGGAGGGAGGTTTGGCCTTTCTGAATTCCTCAAATTTATGACTCTTGGAGGTCTTTTGTTTCTTCTATTTTCTTTGAGAATAGGAACTGGTCCTGCTGCTGGAAGAGCCTTCTAAATCGCCAGCTTCCTTCTCAGTGGAATCGTCTGGTACTGGTCCTTTACCTCTGGGGTGGACCTTTCTTGAAGTGCTTCTCTCAGTATGGCCACTGACACGACCATATTTCTGTACTTCGGGTTCATGTTGCATTTGTCGCTGTAGATCGGATAAGCTTTGCAGTAACACTGCATTAATTTCGATTTTCTTTTCTTGTTCTTTCATCATCCTTTCATTGTCAGCCTTGCAACTTTGCAACTCAACCATGAGACTCCTCACAGTCTCGGCTAGGTCTGGAGGGGTTCCTATTGCTCTTCTTTTGTCAGACTCTTCGTCTATGTTGTGGGATCCTTCTCCCACCTCTTGGTGAGTTACCATACTTTGTGTCTGTAAATTTCCCACGGCTGATCGTCCGCTTAGATCAAAAGACAAACACTGATTGTTAGTCAAGAGTTAGATATATTTTTAAAATATGCGCATAATTTATATTTTCACATGTATACCCGTATAACAGGAATTTTTCATTTGGGGTCTTAATCCTTATCTATCAACAGTCTTAACTTAAAACAGGACAACAAGGTTCATGTCCCAGATTACAGTTTCATCCTGCAATCCTTCTTCCTAAGGGGAGAACGCAGATGACTATGTCTCCTTACGCGGCTTGTGCCTGAGCCCAAGCAGGCCAAGTGTTGTAACCATGCTCTGATACAAATTTGTAACATATCCACTACCTAAAATCAAAATTTTTCATTGATTTCTCAATAATGAGAATCCCTGAAGCTTGCAGCAACAAAATGCCAATCTCGATCAACATGTCTTTATTTCCCTATCACGGCCTCTTCCTCATATGCCTGTGACATTTCCCCGATGATAGTTTCGGGTTTCTAGGTTTCGTGATCCATGATGACAAAAGTTCCTGTCCTCTCGAACTCCCGATCTTCGATGAGTAATTTCACCAATACGTGCCCTTTACGCATTAGCCCTCCAGGATATGCTCTGGTCCATGTGATCTCTAATTCATAAGACCGCAACCTTATCCTTCTTTTGGGGTTTTGGACTGCAAAATCCTGGTGTGCTCCAACTCCCATTAGCCCTCCAGCCTAAGCTTGTGGTTCACATGACCTTCCCCCTATATGACCCAACCATACTTCCTCATCGGGTTTTCATAATTTTTAATGTCAAAATACACTCGCCCTTAGGATTCGTGATCCCTCGAATCCCGACGTGCTCTTTATGCACTAGCTCTCCTGGCTAGGCTCCTGGCCCATACGACCGTTATCCCCGTGACCACAGTCTTACCTCTCGTCGGGGCTTCGAGCCTTTAAATTCTGCAATGCATTGGCCCACGAGATTCCCGATCCTCCGGATCCCGATACGCTCCAACTTTCGTTAGCTCTCCGGGCTAGACCTTTGGCCCACGTGACCACTATTTCACAAGATCGCAGCCTTGTCTCCCATCGGGGTTTCGAACATCGTGATGTCGAAATGCATAAACACCTTGTCACCGGGATTCCCGATATCCTGATGGCCCAAATGCCGATAGACAACTTCCCGTCGGGACTTTCCCCGATGACTCCGATTTCTCCCACGCGTCCTCCTCTGATGGATGGTCCTGGTTAACTCTCAAGATTTCGTGACTTTTGATGTCCTAGACGCCTCATCCCTAGGACTCGTGAAGTGCTGGACTCCGACTCCCTTCAGATCTCTAACACGCGTCCCAAGTGAATGGACGGTTCAGATCGCTCCTCGCATTTTCGAGACTTCTGATGTCTCGACTTTCACGACCTCAAGAACTCCGATTTCCAAAATGCCGATATCCCGATGTCTAGTGCTCGGATCTCCGGAATGGATGATCGCGTGACACACGTCCTCTCTCATATGGACGGCCCAGATTTGTGTCGGGGTTTTCAAGGTGGACTTACCCGATCTCTTGTCCACAGGAATGCCAATATCCCGACTCCCGATGCCTCGATCTCCGCCATGTGTCTCCACTAACGGGCGACCCTGATCGTTTCTGGGTAATTTCCCATGGAAATTCCCGATCTCATGTCATCGAGACTTATGATTTCCCGATATGTGAAACCCCAATGAACCAACCCTCCTTTCGGGATTTTTCCTTCGGTTCACGAGCTTAACCCTCGTGCAACTTCTGTCAAATCCAACGGCTGATGGGTATCTGCGCAAGATCTAACGGCTCAGATCTATCCCACCTTGCGCATTCTTCCACTACTTCGTGGATGTGGAAAGATAAATGGTCCAGATGTTCTCATGGACCTTGGGGTCTACGAATCCGATTTCCTCTCCATTCACAAAGATAGAGGGAAAAGGGGCAAGGTATGTAATGCCCTTGTTACTTTCGTCAATCTGACGGTCGTGAATGACCATGGGTCTTCCAACAGGATCTCATCCCTCGATTCATTACTTATCCCTACAATGCTACTTCAGAATTTTAAGAGGGTCATTCCTCCTCATATAGGGTTATTAAGACTTGCACATTCAAGTCTTTTTTCCAGGTTCTTGGTAAACCTTTCCAAGGAGAGAATCTCTGCGAAGAGATCTATTCCGGGGCTTTCCTAGAGACAGATAGGGGAAAACAACTTCCCGAGGACGGCTGGAAGTCTGACTTGGTTCAACTTAAGCATAATTAAATTCATTCATCAACATAAGCCACGCGTATTTTTTCTGTTCTAAGCGTATACAACTACTAGTACTGATTAAACATCAGACAATCATTCTTATAATGAAAACATTCATAGTTCCGCAGCTTATGAGCATAGTTATTAAAAGACATATAATTCAAGGTGCCAGAGGCAAAACACTTATTAGAAATACCACCAGGGTTAAATAACTTCTGAGAGGGGTGCTCGTTTCCACCCAACCGTAGGCGTAGCGACTCCCAATGGATTTACCACTAGCCACCCCCGAGCTGAGACCATGATGCTGTGAGATTGTGTCTCTCTGTCTGCCAGTGGCCAGGAGTGAAGGTTGCAATCCTTCCTCTCTGCTATCACTCACTCTGCGTAAAGCCAAAGTTCCCCTTACATCCCCCAATCGCTACTATCCCACGCCTTATCCTCTCGCGAGGTTGCATGTGGCACGATTATCCTCGCGCTGATAAGGCCTGACAGCTCTACAGATGGGCGACTTACCTTCCCATCCCTCATTAAGCCATCAACCTACTAGCCTGCGGAACATTTAGTTCGGGGCTAGCGAGCCGCTTTTGGTTCTCTGGGTCAGTGGAGTCCAAATACGGTAATAAATTCTTGGTGGAAGTTAACGCCACCTTTTCAGGTGCCTTCCACCGCCATCGTGGTCTCTTTTTCTGCACATCCCCTCTCAGCAGTCCTGCAATAAGTTCAAAATGTCATTCACATTCATTGACCTTTTCCTCAAGGTTTGTTTACATCACATATTCACATTTATGAGTTCACCATAGTTCTTGGCTAGTCCAGTCATATTTACAAGTTGGGGGAAACAGGGTGTTACAACCCCAGATCACGAAAGCAACCAACACTTTATGTAAGCATTGTCAACAAGGAAAGCAAACAAAGACCAGGTTCAAATAAAAGGAATATTCAATGACAAGACCACTGGAAATTGTTCACACTGATATAGTTGGACCAACTACAACAAAGGGTTTAAAAGGTGAGAAATACTTTATGTTATTAGTTGATTATTATACAAGAATGACTGCAGTTTTCTTTTTCAAGAATAAGTCAAAAGCTTTTGAAAAATTTAAGATCTACAAGGAAATGGTTGAAAATGAAATGGATTAAAAACCCAAATGGTTGAGATATGATAATGGAGTAGAGTTCACTTCAAAGGAATTTATGGACTACTGAAGCAGTCATGGAATAAAAAGGAAATTATCTGTTGTTAGGACACCTCAACATAATGAAGTTGTTGAAAGAAAGAACATGACAATATAGGAAATGGATCGAACAATTCTAATGGATTCCAAATTGACAGATATATTTTGGACACATGCAATGCATACAAAAGTTCACATTCGAAACAGAGTAATGCTCAGAAACAACACTGACAAAACTCCCTACTAGCTATAGAAAGGAAGACCAACAAATGTGAAACACTTCAAAGTTTTTGGAAGCAAATGCTACATCAAAAGAGAAGATGTAAGAATGAGAAAGTTTGAATCTCGTGTGGACAAAGGAGTACTTGTTGGTTACTCAAGTACAAGGAAAGCATACAAGTGTTACAATCTGATATTGAACAAAGTTGTGGAAAGAGTCAACGTCACAATTGATGAAACAGGCAGACCAAAATCAAAGGAAGAAGAAATTGAATCAATGGAACAACCTTTCGAAGAAGAAGCATAAGATGAAAAAGAAGTAGAATAGGAAGATGAAGAGAATTTGATAGAAAGATAAGAGCAAGTTCAACAAGTGTCTCCAAAGATACCTACCAGATGAGTACAAAAGAATCATCCTTCAGATCAGATTATCGAAAACAAAGATGCAAGATTTGAGACTAGAAAAAGAATCCCGTTTACTAGAACAAACACACCTAACACTCTTATCTATAATTGAACCAAACTGTTTTGAATAATCCAGCAAGGATGAATTTTGGAATAAGGCCATGGATGAAGAATTGGATCAAATAGAGAAAAATGACACTTGGGAATTGGTTCCAATACCAACGAATAAGAATGTGATTGGCACAAAATGGGTTTCAGGAATAAATTGAATGAATATGGACAAGTTACAAGGAATAAAGTTAGATTGGTATGTAAAGGATATGCACAGATTGAAGAAATTGAATTTGAAGAGACATTTTCCCCAGTTGCCATAATGGAAGCAATCCATTTGCTTTTAGCTTATGCATGCTCGAAAAATATTAAAGTGTATCAGATGGATGTAAAATCAACTTTTCTGAATGGGGAACTCGAAGAAGAAGTCTACATTGAACAACCAGAAGGATTTCAGTTGTCAAAGAACGCATATTATGTGTGTAAATTAAAGAAGGCCTTGTATGGTATAAAACAGGCTCCTAGAGCATGGTAATTTAGACTAGATAAGTATCTACAACAGGTATGGTTCATAAAAGGAAGTGTCGACAACAACCTCTATATCAAGGTAAGTCAAGGTAATATTTTATTAATTGAATTTTATGTTGATGATATTATTTTTGGTAGTGACGATGACAGGTTAAGCCAGAAATTTGCAAAGGATATGAAGTCTAAATTTGAAATTTTGTTACTTGGAGAACTATCCTTCTTTTTGGGACTTCAGATACGTCAAAGCAACCAAGGAATTTTTATTTCACAAACCAAGTATATTAGAGAAATGATAAAGAGGTTCAGAATGGAAGATTGTAAACCAATTATCACTCCCATGAAAACTAGTTGCAAGTTGAGAAAAGATGATGATTCAAAGTCTACAGATCAGAGGAAATACAAGTCAATGATTGAAAACCTACTATATGTGACAACATCTAGACCAGATGTAATGCAAGCAGTTGGACAGGTGGCATTATCGCAAGCAACACCAAAAGAATCACATGTATTAGCATTGAAGAGGATTTCCATATATCTCAAAGGAACATAAGAGTTTGGATTATGGTATCCAAAAGGAAAGGATCTATCACTTATTGCTTACACAGATGTAGATTTGACAGGTTGTATTGATGACCAATAAAGCACCAGTGAAACAACGTTCTACTTGGGCCAGTGTTTAGTATCATGGATAAGCAAGAAACAATCATCGGTATCTTCATCTACAACCGAGACAAAGTATATTGCAGCAACATCATGTTGTACACAATTTATTTGGATGAAACAAACTCTGACAGATATACATGTTGAGTATGATGAGCCCATTCCAATCTATTGTGATAATACAAGTGCCATCAGTATCTTAAATAACCCAGTGATGCACTCCAAGAAGAAGCACATTCCAATCAAGTATCACTTTCTACGAGAGAAGGTTGCAGAAAAGAACATCAGAGTTGAGTATATGGGCACTGTAAATGTGTTGAACTTGCACATAATAGATCTAGTTAAACAATAATACACATATTTGCAGAGAGAATTGGAGAAAGAAGAAGAAGGAGAGAAAGAATAGATAGAATTCCTATTAACCGTTGTCCACACTCGAAGAGTGAATAATTTTCAATATATATAGGATACATGAGTAACTAATGCTCCATAGTGGTGGTCTAGAGTGATCTAGACACACACCAACAATTACGGGAGTGAACTGCCACTTAGTTTAATCTCTCAGGTTGTTACGGGAGTGAACTGCCACTTAGTTGAGATAACTAGTCAACTAGTCTTTAGTTAACTGACTGAACAAAGAGTAGTGAGGAGTTAACTTAGGAAATAAAGGGTAATGCACTAGTCTGGTGATGATCCCAAGGAAATTGCGCATTAGATGGTGATGATCCCAATGTTGCATGGTGAAAAAACCAATGCAACATCTAAACTCAACTCAACTAGTCAAACTGAAGTGTCAACTGAAAGAGAATATTCTCCCCTAAAATATAGGAGACTGGATAATGACTAATTATGACTAATAAAAAAGGAAAACCTTAGGAAAAATAAATCCTAGGTGTGTGTGAAGTAACTCTAACACCCCCCCTGAACATCACTATGGTAAAAATAAAGAATGGGTCCCAGCAACGAGGCTATGTTAGGTTTCCAAATACAAAAGATACATTGAAAATAAAGTGAGGAAAGAGGGAAAAACTCATGGGAACCCCCCACCCCCCTCAAATTACAATGCATAAAAATAAATAAGAAGGAACAAAAAACAGTTGCTAAGCAACCTTGTCCTTCACTCCAAGAAGACCTCGCAACTGTGCAAGTTTGTGATCATTGAATATTTTGTTGAAGATGTAGATGTCTGCACAGATCTGATAAAGTAGATGAATCATTGATATTTCCACACATATACACTTTTTCTTCTTGTAATGAATAAGATCCAAATAAAGTTTGGATGAAATTTTGAAAACCGTGTCGTCGTTTTAAAAAAAAAAACGCTAAAATTTTCTTGATTTTAAAACGATCATAACTTCACTTCTCGGACTCCGTTTCAGATGATTTGTTTTTTGAAATTGAATATCTTCTCGAGAGGAATTCAAATATCCAATTTGTTTATGAAAATATTTCTCAAAAAATATCATAATTGAGTCTGATGCGCACGACTCCCTTTTTTTCTCTTGAGATGCATTCATTGCTCATGGAAAAGTGTCTGCATGTGACCCATGAGATGCATGCCATATATCTTCCACATGAAATTCAGAAAACAAATATGAAATGAAGTAGACATTAGCTTCAATTAATGGGATACAAATTTTTGCAAATACTTTTGTAGAAGACTCTTCATAATAAGAGACTTGATCTTCTGACGGTTTCTCTTCTGGCTCTATCTTTCCAATCCCCTACATGCAATCTTCACAATCTTATTTATTCCCAAATAGAACCTCCAATCTGGTCCATAATTCATTTGGTGTTGATTCTTGTGAGTCATCATATACTTGGTGGAGAATTTCTGGAGAAATAGACAAGAAGATATATACTATGGCCATATCTTGTCTATTGAGAAAGTTATTTTTCTCATCGACGGAATGAAGCTCTACTTCCCTTTCCATGGTTATTTGGAATAAGCCTCTACTTCTGAGAAGACGTAAAATATTTTGCTTCCACTCCAAATAGTTATGAGGCATGAGAAGTATTATTGGTGAGTAAAACTTATATTCCATCTTTTCTGCATTCTTCAATCTTTAGTACCTGCAAAAATAATTTGGTGTAGATTTTTCTTAGCAGTTTGTCGGCTCTATGTTGATTAAGGTTGGTTTTCATTGATGTCAACCCTTGAAGAAAGCCTCGTAGAACAAAGGTTTGGGTAATGGAACCAATATTGTTTGATGTAAATATGACTCATTATTTTTTTTTCATGGTTGATAAGAAGTAAATATGGATGAACTCCAAAGTGGTCCCCTTATGGTGAAAGCCCTCATAACTCCAGTGGTCCCCTTATGGTGAAAGCCTCATGAGAAGATTTCAGGAGTAAGAGAACCCATGCTTAATTATGGAATAATGAGATGAAATAAAGTGAATTTATCGTGAAACTATCCTATATGGATAATACATTCCATTTCGTGGTATGTAGAACATCACATAACTTCTCACTTCGCTTGAGAGTTATGGCTCACGGGTTGGAGGACCTCATGTCATCTAGAAGCCTCTAAAGGTCAAAGTAATCAAAGGGTTTAAGAGATTTTAAAAAGGTAAATAAAGTGAAGATGAGTGTATTATAATTCAAAGTGAATACAAAATAAATTACTTAATAATAAATTTAATGGAGAAATTAGAAGTGGACTCAACTCAAAAATAAGGAAAGTGGGCATGACTAGAAGATGTTTTAAGGAAGTTACTTGAGAGTATAAATAGAGAGCCTTGTCTCTTATTTGAATCAAACTTGAGAATATTGAATATCTATATATGTGTCCAGGTAACCAAGGATATCTAAACCAAAATTCCGAGTGAAGGTGAAGAAAAGAAGGTCAAATGTAAAGAAGGATAAATTCCTTTGATGGTGTTTTCTAAGCTACGTTATTTACAAGTCATCCTACCCATTTCGCCATAATGTTTTTTATAGAATGATTCAAACTGCTAAATTGATATGAAAGTGAGAAACATATCCAAGTATCCGTGAAAAAAAATTCAACTTGTGAGTCATTGTATTTATTGTGTTACACTCTGTGGAACATAGGTTTTTTTTGATTAGTCTTGAAGCTAGTCAATAATCATGTGTTTCGGGTAAAATGTCACAAATTCTTCATAATAGATCCAATTCAAAGGAGACTAAATGCATTGGTTAGATTAAAAGATTTAGTATGTCAGGTAACATTTTCAGATCAATTCATTAAATATTTTAAAAAGGCACGCTTCACAAGCTCGCCCACAGAATAAGCTAGACCAACAAGGTATGTCATTTTGCTATAAATACTTTTCCGAGAGTTTCCAAGTAGTGAAACTGAGAGTAAATTCACAAACACACTGACGTACAATTTGTATCGTCGATCTTTATATTAATACAGTTCAAGCTCATTATTACTTCCCGCTAGGGTTGTTGACTAATCCGTAACTAGGCATGTGAGACTAAAAACGCTTTGATGAAAACGCTTAGTCTCTTTTTGTGGAAGTTAAGAAAGGTTTGTAGGAATGTGATAATATACACCAGTCTATTATAGATTACAACAAGACGGAGATGACATGAAATTAAGAGGTATTTGGTTGTGGTGTTACGTTGAGCACATGGTCGAGATAAGTAGTTGATGATACGCATTACTACATGAGGTGTATAGTTGATGATGGAGGACATATTGATGAGTCATAGTTGATGAGTAGTTGACACATGATTGGAAGATACTTTGGTACATGGTTGGATGCACTTGTTTATGGTACAATTTTTTTTTTTTTTTTTTTTTTGCATGGTTGATGCACTTTGTTTATGGTACATGTTGATAAGGTGCTGAGGCCGGTGCTGGATGGCTGCTGATGCATGGTTCAGATTTATCGGGACAGGTTTACATAAATCTTTTGATATCACAATGATAAGGTATAATGGTTCCATCATTCTACTTCTACTATAGGGTGGCAGATCTGCAAGATTGTGTGGTTGTGGTGCCACCTTCCTACAGCCGAGAACACTGGGGGTTGTAGCCTCCTTTATGGTTGTAGCCAAAGACTAGAGTCGATCTCTCAAGCTGTTGTAGCCCGAGAAACGAAGTTGGAGCCTTCAGTTGCGCCTGGAAAAAAGGGTTATGCTTCCATTAAATGTAACTTCTCAAGACATATAAGAAAAAACTTTCTCTCGTGGTTTTCCTCACATTTGGGTTTCCAATGAAAACACTAGTGTATCGTATGTGTGTGATTGTTTATTTCATCATCATTATTGGATAATACCTACATTGATATAACATTTGGAAGAAAAAGGATTTATAATTATTTATAATCGGGATTCACCCCCTCAAGAATCCAACAATTGGTATCAGAAGGTTCCTTCAAATCAATTTAACCATTGAAAGGTAGACAATGGAGAGTGCACCAACTCAGATAAAATGGAAATACTACTTGAGGACAAGCATGCTTTTTTGGATCATATAGGGATGAAGACATACATACAAAGTAATGGATTTTGATTTTGATAATCAAATTGTAGATGGATTATACATACTGCTAGCTCCAATTCAACAAATGACAAAGTAGTTAAAAGCGGTCAAAATAATTCCGAATCCAAAAAATGCACTTTTGAATTGTCTCGATACTTATTCACTGGCGCTGTACATTGTAGTACCGCTAAAGAGATTTGAGACAAGCTTCAAATATTTATGAAAGAGATTCAAAAGTCAGCAAAGTAAAGCCTCAAACTTACAAAGGTCAATTCAACAACTAAAATGAAGGAATTGAAGATATCACAACCTACTTCTTTACGAAATGATGAAGAA
This sequence comes from Picea sitchensis, assembly GCA_010110895.2. Classification (NCBI taxonomy): domain Eukaryota; kingdom Viridiplantae; phylum Streptophyta; class Pinopsida; order Pinales; family Pinaceae; genus Picea; species Picea sitchensis. The sequence continues at coordinate 43,498 of SNQJ01S0170119.1, forward strand.
GTGAATGCAATCATGGGGATCGAGAGAAGAAATCAAAGAATCTAAAATTGTTCAAAAGGTACTTCAAGATCTCTTTCCTATGAGATTCAAACTCATAAGATATCAAAGACTAAGAAAGATCTGATCTAAACTCAATAAGCATGGATCTAACCGTGATGGAATCTTCACAAAGACATGAATTGAGAAATGAACATGAAAATACATATGTAAAAGAAATAGTCTTCAAAACATCCAAAAGATCAAAAGAAAAGAAAAGGAACAAGAAGAATATAGCAAAACAAAGTTAAGGATTTGGCTCAAGATGATGAAGAAGTGTACAACTTTGTCAAAAGACTGAAAAAATGGAACCAACCAGTTAGGTATAGAGGTAAGTTTCCTTAATTTGTTTTAATTGTGATGGTATTGGCTGGTCTGATAACAAATAAATGTCCATGGAAAAAGAGAAATGATGAAGGTTACTCAAAAGGAAGACAAACATGTAAAGGTAAAATAACTACAAAGAAATCTTTCAAGAAAAAACTTTTGAATTAAAGAACATATCTCATCATCGATGAAGATGAAGTCAGTGAAAAGGAGACAGGAAGAGTTCTCATTCATGATAGTAGAAGACTAAGAAGAATATGAAGAATCATATGAAGAAGAAATTGAAGAGGAAGAAGTTGACTTCCGAGAAGACCACTGATGCCATAGCTATCAAGAGAAAAGAAAACAAGAAACTACAAGCATAGCCAGATAAGAAAAAGACACTCAAGAACAAGACCAAATGATCACAAAATTGAAGGTTCAAATAGAAGAAGATAAAAGAACGAAGAAGCACTCAAAGAATAGCTAGAAGGAAAGGACATGATCATCGAAACCCTCAAGTAGAGATCATTACACTAAGAAAGGATATTCAAAAGAAAAATATGCATACAGCCTTAAAAGTTATGGATGACATTATTAGCAAAGAAAAATCTTATCTCGACAAGTCCAAACTTGGATAATCGATAGAAAAGGATCAAGCCCAAACAACAGAAAGCAAGAAACAACCAAAAGGTTATAAAACAATCAAAGGGGATAAAATATATACAAGGAAGATTACAGGACACTTCCACCCAGAAGATTCACATTTCATAATCAACAATATAGACACAGCTCAAGAAGAAGAATGATTCATAAGAGCACCTCCTTTCATAATATCTTCAACTACGAGGGTATCAAACTATATTTTTGGTTTATGTTATGCATGTACACCTTTGGACACAAGTCAGAACTACAGAGCTGTAATAACATGAAATAATAACTACTTCAGAGTCATACATAAAGGGTTATTCAAGAAGACCTAGTGAAACACAGAGAAGAAGTTACAACATGTTTGAATCTTGAGCATTCAGTTGAATGTTATAAATGCAACAATTTTGATCACATGGCCAAATATTGTGTAGAATGACAGCCCCCTCCTAAAGAACCTCAATAAAAAAAAACAGTCATAAACAAGAACCTCAAAAATGACATGGATAAGAAAAACAAGATCAATATAGCAAATGAAGAAACGTATAATCAGCTTCTACAAGATAAAACAAAAGAAAACATGGTCAGGTTGTTGACAATGGATGTTCAAACACATTAAGGTGATAGAGACAAGTTTTTTACATTACTAAAGGAAAGAGATGGATCAGTCTCCTTTGGAAATGATGATTCATCCAAAATCATTGGAAAAGGCACAGTCCGAATTGGGAACAAGAGTGAAAAGGAAAAAAATATTCTACTAGTAGAAGATAGGAAACATAATATTTTAAGTGTGAGTCAAATGTGTGGCCAAGGTCATAAAGTTACTTTCGATTCACAAAAGTATGAGATAAGAAAAGAAGGTTCAGAGAAATTGGTCGCTACAGCTGCAAGAACTTCAAGCAACATATATGTGTTAGTCGAAATTGGAAATGAAAAGTGTTGTCTAGGAAAGGAAGATGAAAGTTTTCTATGGAACATAAGAATGGGTCACATGCATTTTGATAACCTTGTCAAAGTTAGCAAAATAGAAGCAGTCAAAGAAATGCTCTAGATCACGAAACCAACCAACACTTTATGCAAGCATTGCCAACAAGGAAAAAAAACAAAGACCGGGTTCAAATCAAAGGAATATTCAACAACAAAACCACTGGAAATTGTGCATACTGATCTAGTTTGACCAACTACAACAAAAGGATTAAAAGGTGAGAGATACTTTATGTTATTAGTTGATGATTATACAAGAATGACTGCAATTTGCTTTCTCAAGAACAAATCAGAAGCTTTTAAAAATTTCAAGATCTACAAGGAAATGATTGAAAATGAGATGGATTCAAGAATCAAATGCTTAAGATCGGATAATGGAGGAGAATTCACCTCAAAGGAATTTATGGACTACTGTAGAAATCATGGAATAAAAAGGAAATTCTACGTCGCTAGGACACCTCAACAGAATGGAGTTGTTGAAAGAAAGAACATGACAATACAAGAAATGGCTCGAACAATGATAATGGATTCAAACTTGATAGATATTTTTTGGACACAGGTAGTGCATACAACAGTTCACATTCAAAATAGAGTAATGCTAAGAAACAACACTGATAAAACTCCCTACGAGCTATGGAAAGGAAGACGAGAAAATGTGAAGCACTTCAGAGTTTTTGGAAGCAAATGTTACTTCAAAAGAGAAGATGTTAGTCATGTGGACAAAGGAATACTTGTTGGTTACTCAAGTACAAGGAAAGCATACAAGTGCTACAATATAAGATAAAACAAAGTTGTGTAAAGCATCAATGTAACAATTGATGAAACAGACAGACCATAATCAAAGGAAGAAGAAAACAAATCAATGAAACAACTTTTGGAAGAAGAAGATGAAAAATTAGAAGAAGAGGAAGTTGAAGATGAAGAGAATCCGACAGAAGTAGAAGAGAAAGTTTAGCAAGTATCTCCAAAGATACCTAGAAAATGAGTATAGAAGAATCATCCTTCAGATCATATTAATGGAAACAAAGATGCAGGAGTTGAGACTAGAAGAAAAATCCTTTCACCAGAAAATACACATCTAGTACTCTTATCTACAATTGAACCAAACTGTTTTGAAGAGGCCAGCAAGGATGAATTTTGGAATAAGGCCATGGATGAAGAATTGGATCAAATAGAGAAAAATGACAATTGGGAATTGGTTCCAAGACCAAAGAATAAGAAAGTGATCGACACAAAATGGGTTTTTAGGAATAAATTGAATAAATATGGACAGGTTACAAGGAACAAAGCTAGATTGGAATGTAAAGGATATGCACAGATTGAAGGAATCAACTTTGAAGAGACATTTTCCCCAGTTGCCAGAATGGAAGCAATCCATTTGATTTTATCTTATGCATGCTCCAAAAATGTTAAAGTATATTAGTTGGATGTAAAATCATCTTTTTTGAATAGAGAACTTGAAGAAGAAGTCTACATTGAACAACAAGAAGGATTTCAGTTGTCAGAGAACACATACTATGTGTGTAAATTAAAGAAGGCCTTGTATGGTCTAAAACATGCTCCTAGAGCATGGTACTCTAGACTGGATAAGTATCTGCAGCTGGCAGGGTTCAAAAAATGAAGTGTAGACATCAACCTCTACATCAAGGTAAGTCAAGGTAATATTTTATTAATTGAAGTTTATGTTGATGATATTATTTTTGGTAGTGATCATGACAGGTTAAGCCAGAAATTTGCAAAAGACATGTAGAATGAATATGAAATGTCGTTACTTGGAGAAATATCAATCTTTCTGGGACTTCAGATACATCAAAGCAACCAAGAAATTTTTATTTCTCAAACCAAGTATATCAAAGAAATGCTAAAGAGGTTCGGAATGGAAGATTGCAAACCAGTTATCACTCCCATGCAAACCAATTGTAAGTTGAGAAAAGATGATGATTCAAAGTCTACAGATCAGAGGAAATATAGGTCAATGATTGGTAGCCTACTATATGTGATAGCATCCAGACCATATGTAATGTAGGTAGTTGGATAGGTGGCACGATTTCAAGCAACACCAAAGGAATCACATGTATTAGCAGTAAAGAGGATCTTCAAATATCTCAAAGGAACATAAGAGTTTGGATTAT
>SNQJ01S0170121.1:0-20635 GCA_010110895.2 Picea sitchensis
CTTCAAACTAGCCTATCTTTGCAACATGTGGGAATGTATGGGCCCTTACAAATTTAAGATGTTTTGAAAAGAAACTAAGAGGGGGTCCTAGGGGGGCTTTGTCCTCTCCTAAAGATTTTGTTTTTAAGGGAGATGAAATCTTCACTCAATCATTTTTCTGATTCTCAAGATCTCTCTATGGTGCGAGAGAAGAGCATACTTGATGATTGAAGTTTGATTTCTAGTCCCAATGCAAGTGTTTATATATGTGATAGTGAATGATTCCAACTTAATTTTTACAATCAAAACAAGCCATCCATGTGGAAACTCAAAGAAAAAAGAGGAAAAATATGGTTTTTAAGCCCCTAAGTGCCTATGTTTTGACTAACCCTTCATGTGGAGAGGGAATCTAAGTGTGGTGCATATTACACATTATATAGAATCAATATTTAGAAGGCTAGGGGCCTTCCAAACATAACAAAAAACTCTTACAATGTTGGATTTTATGGATAGGTGTGTGGGCCACAGAGAAGACAGAGGTGCATCTAGAGCCAATACGCAAAGAAATAATGACCTGTTGGCACACGTGTGTAGAATGCGCTGGAAAACAAAGTGCTTTTGGCGCACATTCCTGGAATATGTGCATGTGGGATGAAATACCCGTGCACATTCTGATACGCGACTGGGAAGAAAATTTTGAATGAAATTATCTTATTCCGGCTCTAAATTTATCTTTTTGCAAGTAGGAATGGGTCAGTTATGATCCCTGCAAGGTAAATAGATCAAAAAGAAGTGCTCAAACAACCCAAATAGGGAGGAAATTGATACCTTATCCCCGGTGGAGTCGTCAATCTGTTGTATCCTTTTCGCCACTTGGATGAGCAAAAGAGGGACACCTACAAGTCCAGTTAGGTCAGCTCAATAGGATAGAAGTTAGTGCAAGAGTTAGAGACATCAAGCACAAGAAATAAATAAACAACTAAAGAAAAAAAAACTAAAGTGCATAAGGAAATTAGAACCAAAATCAACCAATATTCATGCCACCAATGGATAGATTGTATTAGTGGGCAAACACCAAAGAGAAAGGGAGACTTATGGGTCCCCTCTTCCTCCAAGGGAGGGCTCTTGAATCCCTTATGTGAGAGCTCTTCTTACAAATGGAAAACTAAAAAAGGAAATGGTGAAGAAATCCAAAGCTCATTCCCTCAAGAGGCGAGGAGAATATCTCAAGGAAATGATGCTAGTATGCTCCAAGAAGGAAAGAGGTTCCTTGTAGGAGAATAGAGGTAGCATAACAATACAAATCAATTCTTGAATTCATAGTGCACCCATGGCCTCTTTTTATAGAAAATCTTTGAGTCATTATCCAACTGGTCTTTAGTGTGAACAAGGTACCCTTTAGGGCACCTTTATGTATTTAACTAGCCCCCCACTTGGATTCAATTCATATTTGAGGGTCAAATCGACCTAGGAGTTGAACTAGAAATGGGTGGGAGTCCGACCAGAATCATAAATGCATCGTCTCAGGTGTGCACGTATTTTTGAGTACACAGTTTCGCATAGGGCGCATGTGCGCTTTTCCTGCGTTTTCAACTGGTGCACGTGTGTGTGTGTGTCCTTTATTTGTTGAGCGCATGTTGATTCTATAACCAGTTGTATAGTTTGTGCCCTTTGGAAATGAATTTTTTTGGCCATGAATGAACTAATAGGTGTTTGGAGATGTTGTATTCCTGTGACCATTTGCGGATGAAATTTCAATGATAACTAGGATAATACCAGTACCCATCAGTTTATACAGTAAATGTAAATGAGTTTTAAGGGGTTCAAATGGATAAGACTCGAGATAATAACATTCTAACTCAGAAAATATGGACTAGCATTCACCAACCATTGAGGTCTTGAATCAACTTCAATCGGTAAGTTGGAGTAAGGGTGACTAAGAGGAATATTTAGTGAGAAAAGTGTAGAGGTCCGCTATGAACATCAGATTTTCCAGCAGAGTAAGGAGTAAAAACTTAAACAAAAGGTCCTCTTGGATTCAAATTTCAAGGAAGATGAAATAAATCATAGCAGTACTATAATTAAACATTTATCATAATACGGTTACAATAATCCACGTGAATAAGTCAATCATGAACTCTCTCAGTATCAGAGGCAAATAAGATGGAAGAATAACTGACTTAGATTAATCAAGAAGTCTCAAATCAAATTACATAACCAGAGAACCAGAGTTCTTCATCAAAATATTACAATAAGGGAGCCTAGCTCAACCATTGACCCCTTTTACAAAATATCAAAACTGCCTATATATAAGAAGAACTGTTGCAACCATCAAGAGGGTGATCAGATTGTTGCATTCAAAGTTTTCAGTCGGCGTCTGCTCTGTCAGACTGCGCAGTCAATCTTTTGTTGTCAGATGCGAAATCTAATCTGCCAATCCTTTCTGGATTTCCATATATGTGCTGAGATGAGGTCTCAACCATCGCTCTCATTCTCAGTAACTGCCTTCATTGGGATCAAGATGAGGCCTGACACCCATGAATGTTCTTAGACAGTGCCAACAACTTCTGCGAGTCAATTTTGACGCCTAGAGGCCCTGCAAGTCTTCTTCTGTGACCAATATGGGCGTTTTCAGAAACTTGAGCTTCAGGCATCAGTTCCTTCTTCATCACTACTTCGTGCTTGTAACCTCAGGTCATGACCTCACACTTATCCCATATGATGCTTCGGGATTGTGCGCTTCGATATATTTCACATTACTTGACTACGAATTCGGCGATGCTCGAATGACGAAATCACTCCTCTCAGATCGACAGTCAGATCTGTTATGCATCGGACTATCGCAATTGCTTCCTTGAAAACCCAAGTCACCAATCATGCAATGGGTGCTTACCTTTCTTCTTGGTCCCACCATCTATGTGACCTCGCTACGACCTAGGCCTTATCTTCGAGGCGCTTCGGGCTTTGGCCCTTTGGGACTTTGCAATGTTTCTCATTTTAAAACTCCCGTAGTAAAACTACCAGAGTGACAGATATGATGACGTGTGGGTATTGTTGATCAATGACTCAGATCTATTTCGGTCCTTCAGCCACTTCGACAGCTTCGGCAAATTTGGCGCTTTGGTGGCCTTGTGTAGGCCGTGAACTTGGACAACTTGTTGCCCTTGAAAATTATATGTGATAACATTTGGCTCCACAGGGGATGGCATGCTCCCTGGGAGTTGTCAAGAACAAGTAGTTCTAGTGCCTTAGTTTTTGGGCTATGGAGTCATGCTCTGAAACATCATACTGAATAAAACAGGTCGACACGTACACTATTCTAAAAATTAAAGAAAACACACTTGCTCCTGAGGGAGCTTATTTATGTACAAAACCTAAGTTAACTGACTTTTACAAAATGTTAGGTGAAAGAAAACTTCCACCATGTCCATTCAAACTATTTGATAATTGAATCCTTCGCTTCACTGCAAATGATCCATTAAAGACAAGGAAAGTGTGACAACTGACTAATTTCATTCTTATGATCACCCATATTACCTTCAAATGTTGATAAAAAGATCAAGCCTGCATGCTCCAAAGAATTTGAAAAGTGTATCTTTATGTACTCATCGACAGGGTCATGAAACTGAAGGCAACACATGATTAACTTATGAAAGGTTACATTCATTGTTTCAAATTTGTTGACAGTTGGCTTGATGTCCTCTATAGGCACACTTGATTGAATGACAGCCACAGGCATCTGTGGGTCAAAAATTTTCTTGATGTGAACTGTAGGTACAAGTGGAAGAAGGTTGGATGTAGGAGGTTGTTGATCCACTGATGACTGTTTATTTACTTCTGGTTGTGTATACACGATCTCTTCACATGCCTCAACTAAGGGCTTTTCCTGGTCAAACTCTCGGGTTGTGTCTTCTGTGACAAGGCCAACTTCTACATCATCCTTACTATCTTCATAGTGATCAAATATAAGATAAGATTGTTGCTCATCATCACTAGAATATCCATCAAAAATGGGTTTCCTTTCATATCGATGATCAAACTTTAAAACAGTAATTTCATCAAGAATATAACTGTTAAAAAATATCCATTTCAGGAATAGTAGTAACTGCTTCTTCTAGCTGTTTATACACATGATTTTCATCAAGACAGGGCTGCTCATGGATACCTGTGTCGAAGACAAAATTATCCATGGTATTTTCTTCATAGGGACAGCAAGTAAAAACTGCCTTACGTTCAGAGTTGAGATGATACTGACTTTGAATCCTACCACAAGCTCGGAGGTTCTCCTCTACTTCCTCAGCATCCATGAATAACTGTGATAAAGATGTAGATTTAATTTCTCTCGGGAGAAGGACAACCTCTGAATGTTGAGCCATGACATAGTACACCATGGTAGCAGTCTCTGTGGGTCTGATATCTATGGGCATACTATGATAAACACTGTAAAACCTCCTTTTGAAGACAACCAAGGCTTCCTCTTCCCCTCTCCTCAAGTCATTATAATCATCCCAGTACTGATCAAGGGAATTGTTCTCACCCCACCACTTTAAAAAAGAATTGTATATCTCAACCCAAGAACCAATGGAGTCAACTCCCAAACCATTAAACCATACAACAACATCTCCTAACAAGAATTTGGAAAACAACCTCATGGTGACATCCTCATGAACTATCTCAAACTGATCAATAAAATTATTGAAAGCCTCCACATTCCTCTCAGCTGTAACATGATCCTCTCCAGAAAAATGAGGAAAGTACTTAAAGAAATAAAGAGGATAAGGATGAAGATAATATGGAAGCTTTAAAGGTTTAAACAACTTGTCTTTGATTCTAGTTTGAAAACTAGTGGGATGACTATGAGGCTTAGCACACTGATTTCAAGGGTCAACAATAACAGCAGGATGTGATGATATTTGAGGAGGATGTGGATCCGTTTCAACATCCCCGGGGTTGCAAGAGTGATTGAGTTCAGAAGGGGTTTCAATATGAAGCTCATATTTATGAGTAGGCTGAGCTGAGGATATAATATCAGCATCTAAAACATAGGAAGAAATCAAGTATGCTTCTTCCAAGGATGGATATATAAAGGAAGGTTGGTTATCAACCGAATAAACAAAGAAAAATATGATCCTCTTTATATGTGAAGGGAAAAACAAAAATGAGTTGATAAATAACAACAGATGTTCACAAAGAAATCTCATAAGGTGATACCTAGTCATTCCCTTCATATTTATGTCAATAGGATCCTCCCCATTGGAGTCTCTGATGTGGAGTCGTCGGGTAGATGATTACAATCAATTTTTGTATCCCTCTCTTGTCTACCATCAAGAGTTGGATCTATGTCATTCTTCCTAGGGAGCTCTTCAATCTTCTCAAATCCATCCCCAGCAACGATGACATTTATGTTAGCAGTAGGAATCACCCTCAGACTGTAACTAGGATAAGCCCAGTACCCATCAGTTTATACATTAAATCTAAATGAGTTTTAAGGGGTTAAAATGGATAAGTCTCGCTATAATAACGTTCTAACTCATAAAATATGGACTAGCATGCACCATCCATTGAGGTCTTGAATCAACTTCAGTCAGTAATTTGGAGTAAGGGTGAGTAGGAGGAATATTTAGTGAGAAAAGTGTAGAGGTCCACTATGAACATCAGATTTTCCAGCAGCCTAAGGAAGAAAAACTTAAACACAAGGTCCTCTTGGATTCAAATTTCAAGGAAGCTAAAAGAAATCATAACAATACTATAATCAAACATTTATCATAATATAGTTACAACAATCCATGTGAATCAGTCAATCATGAACTCTCTCAGTATTAGAGGCAAATAATATGGAAGAAGAAAGTTGACTTAGATTAATCAAGAAGTCTCAAATCAAGTTATATAACCAGAGAACCAGAGTTCTTCATCAAAATATTACAATAAGGGAGCCCATCTCAACCATTCACCACTTTTACAAAATATCAAAATTGCCTATATATAAGCAGAACTTCTACAACCATCAGGAGTGTGATCAAATTACTGCATTCAAAGTTTTCAGTCAACGTCTGCTTTGTCAGACTGTGCAGACAATCTTATGTTGTCAGTCATGAGCTATAATCTACCAATCCTTTCTATCTTTCCATTTATGTGCTGAGATGAGGTCTCAACCATCGCTCTCATTCTCATTAACTACCTTCATCGGGATCAGGATGAGGCCTGACACCCATGAATTTTCTTAGGTGGTTCCAACGACTTTTGTGAGTCAATTTTGATGCCTCGAGGCCCTGCAAGTCTTCTTCTGTGACCAATACGGGCCTTTTCAGAAACTCGAGCTTCAAGCACCAACTCGTTCTTCATCACTCCTTTGTGCTTGTAACCTGACGCTTATCCCATATGACGCTTCAATATTTTGTGCTTGGGGATATTTCACATTACTTGACTACATATTCCCCGATGCCCAAATGACGAAATCACTCCTCTAAGATCGATGGTCGAATCTGCTATGCATCTAACGACCGCGATTGCTTCCTTTAAAACCCAAGTCACCAATCATTCATTGGGTTCTTAGCTTTCTTCTTGGGCCCACCTCCTATGTGACCTCGCGACGACCTGGGGCTTATCTTAAAGGCGCTTCAGGACTTCGGGCACTTTGGGCTTCGGCCCTTCGGGACTTTGCAATGTTTCTCATTTTAAAACTCTCGGAGTGACAGATATGATGACACGTGGCTCTTTCTAATCAACGACTCAAATTTATTTCAGGACTTCGGGCCTTTAGCCACTTCGGTAGCTTCAAAAAATTTGACACTTTGGCAGCCTTGTGCAGGCCGCGAACTTGGACAACGTGTTTCCCTTGAAAACTATATGTGATAACATAAGGAGTAGAAGAGAATGTGGAGTTAGTATGCTTCATAAACCAGAGACAACCTAGAGCATCATGACCCTTCCAAATATATATGAGTTGTAGGACAACCTATTCTTTCTCCATACCAACCATTCCCTAGTTTGGCACAAGCCCAAAATCCTCAGTGGACTCACCCTCCACAAGGATGGACTCTTAAAAAATTTCAACAAAAAACATTGATGTCTCCTCCTCCTCCTCATCCATAAATAACACTATTCAAAATAGTTCTCCTCCCAAAAATCCACAATTACCTGCTCAATTTGTTGTCAAAACAAATAACAAATATATTCATCCTTTGTACAACAATGAAGCCACATATCAAACTTACTCCTTAGATGTTCAAGAAATAAACCTTATATAAGGAAAATTATTACATGAACCTTCAAATCCTATAACATTCTGCTCTAATTGAGCACACTATTATTGACTTATTCTTTGAGCACACTTTCTTACAAGTGATCTGGGTATCGTAATTTGTGATTTCATTTAGATTATGGGTTATATATGATGAGGTTGAGGTGTTATGGCTTATTGATTATATTGATGTATATATATTGAGAGATTCTTTTGATGAGTCGTCCTGAGTGTGCAGGACACATGATAGATTAAGGATGTTGATGGAATTGATGGATTCCCTTGGACCCCAGATTGAGTCAAGGAGTGGATTGTATTTATTGAGTATTTCATTTATCACACATATGTTGTATGATTGATTTTAGTAAAGATTTATATATATGGAATTGTTGACAACATTTTTTCAGTGGATGTAGGTTTGACGATGCTTGTTAATTTGACTCACATAAGGAGTAGAGGGGCCATGCACAGAAACTAGACATTGAGGGAGAGGTGTGACAACGTCCCTCTCACAACCTAGTAGCACTCCCACTGTGGTCTAAATTGTAGGTTAACAATTACCTAGTTCGAAGGGTCCATGATGTCATGAGGGCAGACTGAGACAGTCGCTCATGGAGATTTCTAACGAGCACGCAATAAGGTGGAGTCCTAATTCCTTAAAAGCCCTTAGTCTCTCACAAGGTCAACAAAATGGAGTATAGACTCCAAGAGTCGAAAAAATTCCAAAACAAGTCTAAGGTGAGTGGAACCCTTGGAGCACGAAGGTGCATCTTGAATGGCACATCGCGTAATTTAAAACTTGAAGTCAATAAATCTATGTGGCCTAGAAAATATTGAACTATTTAGACCTTGTTGTATTAACTAATTAATTAAATCATAGATTATTAGCTGAGAATCCTAACAAGAGTCAAATCCTAAGTCTAATGTTTGGCCTAATTCTTAGTTTGATTTGGGAACTATCTAAAATATTAAAGTGGGGATAAATATAATACTAGGAAAAGGGGTGGTAAAATATAAAGAATTAATGAAATGCACATGTGTGCATGAAATTCATAAAAGGGAAATTTAAATAGAAATAAATAATAACTTGAGAGGTTGGTTGTACATAGAATAGAAGCTAGAGTCAAACTACAGTAGTCTAACTAGAAGGAGACTCCTAATTAAACTCTAACTAAGATTTAGTTATGCAACACTCCTTAAATGAGAATCTGGGTAACAAAGGGACACCTAGGAGTGAAAATAGGAACACATTGAGGTGTGAGGGTTTTTTACCTTTTTAATTAAAATAAATTGTTATTACTGGTGTAACTTGGGGAGACTGTGACAAGTATGTGAGTGAGTAATCCAAATTAAAATTTACTAAAAAATTAATTATATGTGCATGAATACATGTGTCAATGAAGAAAAATCTATAAAAACAAATTATGAAGGAAAAAGCATATGATTCATGAGCATTTTTATGATGCCAAATTTTAATTGGACTGTGTTTTACTTGTGAGAGTTGGGATACCAAGCTTGTAAAAAGAGTGGAATCTCTTCCTTGCGAGGGAAATCTTTGGAGATATATTATTTTTTTGTGTGTGTGGCCCCTTTGCATATTGGGGGGATAAGGGGGAATAAGAGTAACCCTAGCATTGGTTGGGAGGTACCTTTGAAGTCTTTGTGATTAGAAAGTGAAGGAAAAGAAGTAGCGCAAGACTTGAAGGCTTCTTTTGTACGCAAAATTCCTTGGTGCTGGTATTTTATATTCAGAATTTTATTCATAGTATTAAAGTAGTTGTAAGTTAGATTGTTAGATCCATTGTAGATTCACCGGAAAGAATAAATTCCAAATGCTACAACTTCTGTCAATGGATAATAATTATAATGGTTGCATTATTTAAATTTTTTTGAATTTTGGATGTCCCCGCAAATCCAAATTTGAGTGGCTTGATTTTATAGTATATATTATTTTATATTGGTGTAGTATCTATGTTTTAAAACTCGTAGGTTACCCATTGTGAAGTTGTAAGACTAGAGTTTACATGAAATTATTTAAGAACATTGTTGGTGTATTTATCACTGGTAAATTGTGTAATCAAGTCCAGTTTTTGTATTCGTGATTTCTTTGTTGGAAACCTTGTTGAATCCTAAATTAATTCATTCTGTGGAAACTCTATTATTTTATACTCTCAGTGTAACTTTTGTATCATGGAAATCTCTGTGGAAATTGTCTTTCAATTCATGGTAATATAGATTCTGTCGATTTTTTGTAAATATGATTGCAATGAGTTCCTCTGTTGAATTTCATTTAACTCCTAATCAATTCTTATGATGGGATCCTTGTCAGATCGTAATTTACATCCAAATTTTATCAAAATCCATGTTTAGTTTATGATAAATTTCAATTATGTCGAATGGTGGATTCTCAATGGTTTTGTTTAATCCGACTTTATTGTGTTCTTTGATTTAAATCTGGTTAACCAAAGTTATCAGTAATGAGGAATCTGTGTGTTATAGTATCTTAAATTCAAACTTCGGGATCTTGGAATGTCTATGCGAAGGTCTCTAGACTTAATTTTATTTACTTACTTCATTCATGGGTGTTAGCCCCTTTTTCTTAACAATTTAGGCATGCGACCAAGGGTTAGAACCCAATGTTGGCCAAAGGGTGTTATTCGGAGCTCCAAGACTCTGGTGATTTGGAGGTTCTTTAAATTCTACACTCCTTTTCTCCTGAAGTGTTAGTTGTCTTAATCTGGTCATGAGTTGAGTTTACAAATAGTTGTAGGTTAACCCTACCCCACCTATATCTATTAAAGTTTAGTAAACTAATTTAATGACTGACTTTTCTCCCTGATCAAATGTTAACATCTACTCTGGAGTTCATAACTCTGTGAGTTTTCTCGCTTTTACATAAACAACCCTTTTTCCTCCGGAGTGTCGAACCTACGAAGTACCAAGGCTCGAAGATCTAACAATCCTTGATTGGTCGCTAGATCTACGGATGTTGTTTACTCTGGTATTTCAGAACTTCGGAGTTTTATAATATTAAATGGTTACCTTTTAACTTATCTAGAGAGTCGAATCTTGAATAAACTAAGTGTTAAAATGTACACCTGACACTAAGAGAGAGGGTGAATCAGTGTCTGGAAATTTTGGCTACTTTTCACACTTTCATAGATTAACTGAATCAATTGAATAAGATATGCAATTCGATTAATTATTCATAAACATCTGAAACACAAATTGTATGAAGTAGATATAATATCTTTATTTTATTTATTTAACTTGTATAAATACATATAAAATAAATCGTTTAATATCTTTGACTTCAACTAAATATGAGAGATCCAACTCTCTGATACAAGACCTATCTTTTAGTTCTCAGATCCAACTGAGAAATGAGGAATCCAACCATCATAACAAGACCTAACTTGTTGATCTCATATCCAACTGAGATGTGAGGAATCCAATCCTCATAACAAGACTCAGCTTGTAAACAAGCACCAACCTAGTAGAATGAACTTCCATTCAATCCATTATATATACATATATATTTAATCCACCAAGACACACTTAGATTCACCACCACTTCTAGTTTATATAGTATTTCAAATGGTATAGGATTGAACCAATGTGTCTTTTTGACATGCACCATTGCACCTTTTCATTTAACTAACTAATCTTGATTTGAACTTTGTCCTCATGAGTTGATCAAAAATATGGATCGATTCATTATATCGTTCTCATGCTTCTGATGCATCCTCTATTCACCAATATATTATATTCGATATTTTACCAGCTCTCTATATTGTTATGGTGTTAATCTATGTCAAATTACTCTACAAACCTTAAGCTTACAATATGACTGTCGTTGGAACCACGTCTTTCATGCTTCAGAAATATCCCCCCCCCCCCTCTTTTTGTTTTAGCCCCAATATGTCCAATGCTAGGATCATGTTCTCCGAGCTTCAATGCTCCAGAAATTTCCTTCTTCTTTTCACCAAATTCTTGTTATCGTCGAAGTGATATCTTCCAAAGTGTTACATCTCAAGAAAATTTGATTCATAGTTTTTAATCCTCATTTTTTACCATGGTTTCGGATCAATGCTTCAATTATTCTTTAAAGGAATCATTTATCACAATTTTCTTATCTGTATCCAATGGATGGGATTCAATCATGAGATGGACGACTGTCGTTTCCTCCGGTAATTTACAGCTTCAAGATTTTTTCTCTTTCATAACCTTACAACTCTCCTAGACTAAATTTCGCCTAAGTGTGTATAGTCTAGATGTTTTCCATGTAGCTACACCATCCAATGATCCAGATCAAAAGCGTGTTGCCTCCACCAGGTTAATCTTCATTCACGTTACTTTGTGCTTTTGGATCTTGACCGTGGATCTTCCTCCTCGACGAATGGTCAGATATTATTTCAAGGCTCTGACACTCTGAGACTCCGAGTAACTTGAACTCCTAAGTAGTTCAATCCTTCCATATTTTTACCTACCGAATAATTCACAAGGTTGTGATGACCACTTGTTGTTAGTTGTTAGTACTCCTTACACTATCCTTCCACTGTTCTTTGATCACTGGTCGAGAAAGATCCCAAAGTATATCAATGGTTAGAATTACTTCATGATTCATGCTTACTCTATCTTTCCACTACGCTTGATATAATGATCATGATACATCTTGGAGTATCTTAGATCAATGACAAGCGTTAGTTCACGACTTCACCCTTCATCACTTTGAGTAATTCTTGGTAGGAGGAACTGGATATCCCTGAAGGTCATACTCTCATAGTAACATAGCTTGCTGACGTCACTACTGATGTGGCACTAGCTGAGTGTCTGCCACGTTTCACCTTGATTCATGACTTTTGTATACCTAAAGTTCCAAGTATACCTTGACACTTGTCATCATTAGAATGCACCACATGTCCTTTCCGACGTGGTATTGCTGACGTGGACTACAATGATGTGGGATCTCAATTTGTGTGCCACATGTCTTACTTTGTGACTTCGAAGCTCAAACCTTCATATGATATTACATGTTCTAAACCCTTTTTCACCGAAGTGGTCAGCACCGAAGTTGAGCACAATTGTACCCACCTATCCTGATCCAATGGTCATCATGAATTGTCCATATCTGATGGTCCTTATTCATTTCAAAAATTTGAGTCTCCAGTCTTTTGGTGAATTCATATGTTCTTGGATTTTTTTCGTCATAGTGATCACCACCAAAGTTGATCGTCTCCTTGTGATCTGATCGTTCCCATATTTTACTCCAAATCAACGGTTGACGTGACTTAAGGGCTTAATCCTTAAGGTAATCTTACATGTTCTTGGCATCTCTTCGTCAGAGTGGTCAGCGTCGGATTTGACTGCTGCTACGCAACCTTGATATGACATATATCATTGATCTTGAAGTGCTCCTTAGATCCGATGGATTACTTTTACTTCGAAACTTCATCTTTGGAAAAAATTCCTTCATGCAAATTTCCTTCGGTCGATATTATCCGAAGTGGTCAATGTCAGGTTGACCATGCATACGTCATTTCCATGATTCACGGTCCATGACTCTCAGTAGTTGATCTAACGGTCTAGATTCAATCTATATCTCATGATCTAAGTGATTCCCAAATCTTCTACAGACGGCCACGATTCCCTTCTTCTTTATGCAAGTTTCCTCTATGATCCGACGATCAGAATTTGTCTCGAATCAGCGAACAGGATTCCTCCTCGATTATTTGGGATTTTTACTGTAGGGATTTGAATCTTGATAGTGTTTCTACAATGTGTTCTCTCTTATGAGCTTTGGTTAACGTTGTTCCTTTTGATCTATTTATCGCTATTTCTCTCGAGCTTTTAATAATTGTTTGTGCATTTGTTATGCACCGATATTTAGTCACTAACCCTCCTAAGCTCGTAATTCCTTGTGCTTCATTACTCCTTATGTACATGGATTCTCTTCATGCTACCTCTCCTAAGTTTTAGAATCATAGGATCATTGTTGATCCTATTGTGATCAACAATGATCACGAATTTCTTCTGCCACAAGGTGATCTTCCTCTGCTCCAAGGTGATCTTCCTTTTTCTATGATTATTGTACATGTTTGACTCATGTTGCCATCAATGAAAACACACAATCAATAATCCCAACACTAAGGAGATCATCGATTCCCACACCTTGATTGGATCTACGACCATGAGGAACTTTGGGACTCTGGTCTCTAGGAGTTCAAGCTTTTTCACCCAAAGAAACTTCAACCATCACCTCCTGAATGGTTGAATTTTTAATACTCAAATATACAGACACATGTACACAAAGTTTGATGGTAATGATTTACTTCGAAATTCGGGACTCTGAGAGTCCCTTAACCTTAACATGTTTTTCACCGTATTACCAAACCTCTGAAATATGAAGGCTCATAGATATAATGACCTATAATCGATCACCAGATCTACAACTATCCTTCACTCTAGGACTTCAGAGCTTTAGGGTTTTTGTTCAATCTTTACAGTTATGAACCTAACAATCTGAATAGTTGAGCCCTTGAGGTTCCAATGTCTAGTATTCACTCATCAATTTACAGTGTATATTCACTCCACGACTTCAGGCTTTTGAGGTCACTTAATACAAACAACTATAATACAACGAAGTAATGAAGATTGAAGGTATTAAGGTATAACGGGTGTGCATCTCCTATCTGATCGAACGGTTACAGGTATTTTGACTCCTCACTATCATATATCTTCCACCAGTTTCCTTCGAATGGATTTGAAACTCTTCATTTCCTCTCTTGAACCCTGTATGCACTATTTCTCCCGAACTTTACCTTTGTATTGAACTCCAGCGCTCAATAGTGCATCTCTCCTAAGATATGGACTCTAATTGTCAAGTGTGTTCTTGCACCTCCCCTGTGTAAGTTAGCACTATCTCTCTTGAGCTTCGTACTTCTAAAAGTTATGACATATGCCTGACTTGAGAGGGTATTTTTAGATTCAGAAGTTGTTTCTAAAAATTTGGGCTTTCATGGAGCTTCTCTATGCACTTCTAGAGTTGGATATGAAAGTGTTGTACTATGATACCAGGAGAGAAGCTTCAAGCTTCTTATAGAAATTTTAACTCATTCTTAGAACAAACTTCCACTCGATTGCAGAATCCTTTCTTCACTGTAGCATTTGGTTCACAAGGTGTAGAGTAAGCTTATGGTGACTACTTTGAGTTAAGATATTTTATCTCATGTTCCTTTCCTCTTTTAACTTGTGATGTAGATCGAATATCTATCTACCTGGATGTATGTTGTAGGGTGGTCGCACTTATTTCAAGTAAACATAAGTAATATTGAAACTATCATAAATGACAGATTGTCTATTTAAGGGACTCTAGTTTTTACTGTTAAGTTTTTGTCATGATTCTATTGAAAATCTTCCTAACCTTTAATTCAATAATATGATTAGTTATTGTAATAGCATACATTGTGTTATGGGGTGATGACTAAGATACTAGATTCTTTGTGTCATTTTGAAGAATTTGTAGTAAGGAATGCTAAGAATTGTAGTTGAACTTCAGAATAGATAAAGTTATGGGAATTAGATACTTCCTTGTTCCTCATAACAGTCACAAGTATTGAGACCTTAAATGGTCAAGATGAAACAAACAAATCCTAGAATTGAGGATTGATTATGTGTCTTAGAGGTCCTAACCTTACACGATAGGTTGGGTGGGTAGCTTGTATGTTATTACGTGTGAGGTGGTAGATCCTTCATGCATTAAGTGGTATCTAAATCTAGTAGATCAATGGAATGAAAGAAATAGAATGAGTATTGTTGATGTATGTCACTATCCTATTTCAATGGTTCAAATGATGTGTTATGGATGTCAAAAAAAATATCTCTTACTGTTCCATGAGTACTTTTATGATGTAACAGAGGGGATGTTACATATGTTATCGGAGTAGGTTTAACCCTACGACATTGGACCATTACGCCATCCACTGTGTTAAACTAAATGATTGAGTTAGATCGCTAATAAAAATATGAAATGTTCTTACAGGTAATCATGTTTACAAGACGTATGGGAAGTAGATGATGTGGTACTATAGGAAGAGGTATGTCACCTCCGATAGTACCCATGTTAGAAGGGTATAATCCCCAGGGATATAAGAAGAATAATGAGCCAACACATGTTGCTATGGAAGACGTGGTAGGTTTGATGAGATCCTTCCAGAGGATGTCTGAGGCTTTGATTAACTGCCTGGATCGAGATGAGGGTAGACCATCTGTACCCAATGAGGGTTCACAACATGCTCCATCTAGTAGTGGTAGTATACAAAGAGAACTCGATAAGGTGAAGTTTCCCGAGTTCATGGGTGCCACAGAAGGCTTCACCACCAAAGCATGGTTGGAGAACATGGCGATGTGCTTTGCACTTCGTGATTACACCTCCAACATGAAAGTCTATATGGAATTTTTTTAGTTGTAGGGAAGTGCTCTTTTATGGTGGAAGACGCTCCTACTTGAACTAAACATGGTCATGAAAGACGTGTCATGGGAACTATTCGAGGAACGGTTCTAAGAGAGGTACTTGTCCCAGGAATTCATTGAGCATTAGCTTAATGAGTTCAATGCATTACGACAAGGTAGTCGTATGGTGCTAGAGTATGAGGCTAGATTCATGGAGCTACTTAGGTATGCTCCACATCTAAACACGGATAATTTCAAGGTCAACAATTTTTTGTTTGGCCTTAACTTCCACATTGGCGCAAAGGTACAAATCTTAATGCCTTAGTCATTGCATGATGCATTTCAAAAGGAGCTCATAGCTAAGGAAGAATTGAACAACGGGGGTCAGGGTAGGACTCGTTCTAGACAGGTTGTACAGGCAACACCAAGAGAGGAGAAGCATCAAACACCAGCTAGACTTGCTTTAGGGCATCGAGATACTCCTAGAGGACCTATGTTCATGAAACCAAAATGAAAGAATCCTCAGCAGAGGAATCCTTATAGAGGACCACAATAGTAGCAGTGTTGTCTGTAGCAGCAGCAAATTAGTCATGTTCAGCAGAACATATCGGGATCATGGGTTGTTATACCAACGACTTCTACTTCAAGGACCCGGAGCACTGGAACGAAGACTAGATGTTAGACATGTGGTGAGCCATATTACTAGTGAGACTTTCCAATTGAGAAGGCCAGAGTGGCTACATCATCAGGACCCACTACAGTGGTAGATTTGAACAAGACCCATAGGATACATTTAGTGGTGATCAACCATCAGGTTGAGCATGAGTCTATTGTGCTAGAGACGTCAGGTATAATTGTAGACCAGAAATTATAGTATATTGATATATCTAGGTTCTACAAAGAGATTTATTTTTAATTCAACGTTGAAAAGAATTAAGGTAAAGGAAGTCCATCATGAGGAGTTCAAATACATAGAAATGGCATCGGGTGCCAAACAAAAGGTTGAAGGAAAGGTTACGAACTATATCCTTAACTTGGGAGACTTTGAGACAAAGGTAGATCTTTATGTCACAATATTAGGATCTTATGACATAGTGATCGGTATGGATTGGTTGGAATCACATGATTCGATACTTAATTGTAAGACGAAACGGTTAATTTTGATAGATGATTTGGGACAAAGTAAGGTGATTGTAGGAAGAAACCAGGGATTGTCCTTGAGGCTTATTTTTTCCCTACAATTATAGAAGAGTATGCGCAACGAATGCAAGTTATATGAAATCTTAGCACTGAATAAAATGGGTGAGGCAAAAGGAATAGAAAACCTTCATGTAGTACAAGAGTTTGCAGACGTTTCTATAGAAGAGTTACCAGTTTTACCGCCTGAAAGAGAATTGGAGTTTACAATAGACTTAAAACCTAGAAATGAATCGATAGCGAGAACACCCTACCAGAATTCAATGCCTGAATTATAGGAGTTGAAAATGCAATTGAACGCTTTCTTGGATTTGGGACTGATACGTCCAAGCGTGTCACCCTGGGGTGTGCCAGTGATATTTGTTAGAAAGAAGGATGGATCATGGAGACTTTGCATTGACAACCATCAATTGAATAAAGATACGATCAAGAATCAGTATTTGTTGCCAAGGATAGATGATTTTCTTGATCAGATGAAGGGAGCAACGATGTTTTCGAAGATTTACTTGAGATCAGGATATCACTAGTTACAGATTAAAGAAGAAGATATCTCTAAGACTTCTTTTAAGACAAGATTTGGACACTATGAATTTACAGTTTTACCATTTGGATTGACGAATGCCCCGGGGGTATTCATGAGTTTGATGAATGGGGTGTTCCATGAATACTTGGAAAAGTTTGTTCAATTTTTTATTGATGACATATCGATTTATTCTCGAACGGAGGAAAAGAATGATGACACTTGAGATTGGTACTGCAGTGCTTAAGAGAAAACAAATTGTATGGGAAGCTATCAAAATGCTCTTTTTACCAATCAAAGATACATTATTTAGGACATATCATATATGGTGAAGGTATCGTTGTGGATCCAGCGAAAGTGGAGGCCATTATGGAATGGCCAACACCAACAAATGTACAAGAACTATGCACTTTTATGGGTCTAGCAAGATATTACTGACGATTCGTCAAAGGCTTTTCGAAGATAGAAAATCCAATTATTGAAATACAGAAGAAGAACAAGTTCGTATGGACTACGAAATGAGGGGAAGCATTTTAAAAGATTAAGGAGTTGTTGATGAAAAAATTGATACTAAAATTCCCCGACATGGACAAGGAATTATTAATATCCACAGATGCATCCAAGGAAGGTTTAGGCGGAGTTTTGATGCAAGACGGTCAAGAAATCGCTTACATTTCGAGGAAATTGAGAAAACATAAAGAGAACTATGCAATGCATGACCTAGAATTATTGGCAATTATATATGTCTTGAGAGTTTGAAGACATTATATAATTCGATGAAAATCTGAATTAAAGATAGATCATTGTGGATTGCAGCATGTTTTTATGCAAAGTGACCTGAATGCAAGACAAAGGCATTGGTCATAATTAATTAGCGAATACGACTTTGACATTACTTAGATTATAGGAACTTTGAACCAAGTGGCAGATGCATTGAGTCGAAGACCACACATATTTTCGGTATTACCTTCTAAGATGAATCTTTGGGAAAAGATTCTAATTTTACAATTCAACGATGACCAGTATAAAGAAGTGAAGAATAATATTGGACAAGTTACCTTGATGGTACCGAAGTATGAAGGTTATTCACTAGACGACGATGGATTGTTGATATTTAATGGAAGAATTTACATACCGCCTAACGATGACCTAAGAAGTTTGATCTTGACTAAAGCGCATTGAGTTGTATACATGGCTCATCCGAGAGTCACGAAGATGAAGGTAGAACTTAATCCTTTATTCTTCTGGAAGGGAATGAAAACATACATAGTGGATTACGTGGAAAGATGTCGACAATGTCAGCAAGTGAAGGTTGAACATAGACATCCAGCAGGATTGTTACAACCACATGTTATTCCAGAATCGAAATGGGAGGTCATTTCGATGGAATTTATCGTTGGATTTCCACTAACAGCAAGAAGGAACGATTTGATTTTTGTGGTAGTTGACACTCTAATGAAGAGTGCACACTTTATTCCTCTATGTACGACGTATCAAGATCCATACATAGCTAGAGTATTTGTCAGTGAGATTATGAGGTTTCATGGAGTACCAAGAAGGATCATATCCGATCGATGATCGATGTTTACATGACAGTTTTGGACCAACTTTCAAGAGGATTTGGGAACACAATTAAACTTTAGCACAACTTATCACCCAAAGATAGAGGGGAAAACACAAAGAACAAACTAGATTTTAGAGGATCTGTTACGTATATTGTATGTAATGGACCAACAAAAAATTTGGGAAGAATTATTTCCACTAGTAGAATTTGCATACAATAACAACTACCAAATTAAAAGTAATATGGCCCCATTTGATTTTCTTTACGGGAGGCCATGTCGAACATCGTTGAGTTGGGATCAACTTGAGGACAAGATTCTGGTAGGACCAGAATTGATACAACAAATGGAAGAACATATGAAATCGATAAGATAGAGGATTAAAGAAGCACGAGACTGGAAGAAAATTTATGTTGATGTGCATCATGTTAACCGTAGTTATGAAGTTGGAGACATATACTTCTTGCGAGTAAAACTACACACGAGTTCGATCAAGTTTGGAAAGGGTGATAAACTCTCTCCTAGATTTTCAGGACCTTTCGAGGTTGTGGAAAGGAAAGGACTTGTGGATTATCAACTAGCCTTGCCTGATTCTTTGAGGCGTATGCATGACATATTTCATGTATATGTTTTGAGACATTATGTTAGTGATTCTTCACATGTTATTGACATGATTTCCTTGCAGGTGTCTGACAAGGGTGCTCTCATGACAAAGCCAATCTGTATTCTGGACCATCGCATTCGACATATACAGCGTCGAACAGTCGATCAGGACAAGGTCTGGTGGGACAATTATAGTCCACACTCTGCTACCTAGGAGGACACATTTGAGATGCGTCAATAGTTTCCTTACTTGTTTTGATAGATTTAGACATATAGATCTATGTCATATACATGTATTACTTGCTTTTATATATACTATACGAACTTTGAGACGAAGTTTAAAACAAGAGGGGGTGTATGTAACATCTCACTCTAACTGAGCATACTATTATTGACTTACTCTTTGAGGACACTTGCTTACAAGTGATCCGGGTATGGTACTTTGTGATTTCATTCAGATTATGGGTTATATATGATGAAGTTGAGGTGTTATTTCTTTTTTATTATATTGATGTATATATATGGACATATGCTTTTGACGAGTTGTCCTGAGTGTGCAGGACACATGACAGATTAAGGATGTTGATGATATCGTTTGATTCCCTTGGACCCCAGATTGAGTCAGGGAGTGGATTTTATTTATTGAGTATTTCATTTCTCGCACATATGTTATATGATTGATTTCAGTAAAGATATATATATATATATATATATATGGAATTGTTGACAACATTTTGTCAGTGGATGCAGGTTTGACGATGCTCGCTAATCCAACTCACATAAGAAGTAGAGGAGCCATACACAGAAACCAGACATTAAGGGAGAGGTGTGATAGTATCCCTATCACAACCTACTAGCACTCCCACCGTGGTATGAATGGTAGGTTAATGACTACCTAGTTCTAAGCGTCCACAATGTCGTGAGGGAAAACTGAGACAGTTTCTCATGAATATTTCTAAGGAGCACGCAATAAGGTAGAGTCCTTATTCCTTAGAATCCCTTAGTCTCTCACAAGGTTGATCGAGTGGAGTATTGAATCCAAGGGTTGGACAACTTCCAAAACAAGTCTAAGGCGAGTGCCAC
>SNQJ01S0170123.1:0-28613 GCA_010110895.2 Picea sitchensis
CATGTACCCAACTTGTACCTCAACCAAAATACCTCATCAATTTCATCATCCAAATATGATTTATAACTCTGTAATAGACCTGGTTTATATGATCACATACCTACAAACCTTCCTTAACTTTAAACAACAAGATACTAGCATTTACATCAAACTTTTCTTTAGTCTCACAGGACTAGTTTTGGATTAGTCAACAACCCTAACTTGAAATAATCATAACTTTGTACCTGTAATGAATAAAGATATGAAACTGATACACAATGTTCTTCAATGTGTTTTATCAAATTCCTCCAGGTTTCACTACTGGGAACCTCTCATAAAAGTAGCTATAGAAAAAATGGCATACCTTGTTGAATTATGGCTTATTTTAGAGAGTGACCTTGTAGAGCATGCCCGACACATAATATTTGTTGAATAGATATGAAACTGTTACATAGAATACTAAATATTGTACTATAACCAACACATTTGGTCTTACTAAATATAGATATGTTACAAATAAGCTATGAGGTTGTTACCCGAAACACCTATTTTTGACTAGTTTCAGGACTAGCCACAAACCCTATTTTCCACACAGTGTAATTCCAAAAATACAGTGACCCATAGACTGAATTTTTTACCACAGATACTTGGATATGTTTCCTCAATGAAATAGAAATTTAATGGTCTTCATCATTCTACAAAAAACGTTATTGTGAAACTGGTGAGATGACCTGTAAATAACATACCTTACAAAACATCATCAAAAGAATTTATCCTTCCTTGAATTCTGGCCTTCTTTTCTTCACCTTCCCTTAGAAGTTCGTCTTAGATATAATTTGGTTACCTTAGACACCTATAGGTATTCAATATGCTCAAGTTTTTCTAAAATGAGAGAGTCTTGCCTCTTATTTATACTCTCCAAGTAGCTTCCTTAAAACATCTTCTAGGTCATTTTGCCCACTTTCCTTATTTTAGGGTTAACCCACTTCTAATTTCTCCATTAAATTTATTATTTAAATAATTTATTTTCTATTCAATTTGAATTATAGTAAACTCATAAATTTACTTTATTATTTACCTTCTAAAATCTCTAAATCACTTTGACTACTTTGACCTTTTGGGGTTTCTATATGACATAAGAGGGCCCTCCAACTTCGTAAGGCCATAACTCTCAAACCGTGAAGAGTTATGTGACGTTCCACATACCACAAGAAATGGAATGACATGTAATATCCATATAGAATAGTATTACCTGAAAATATATCAAAAATAATATGATTATCCATCAAACAATCTTGGGTCCATTACCCAAACCTCGATTCTCCAAATTCTCATGGCCATAACTCTCTAACCGTGAGGAGTTATGTGATGTTCCACATACCACCAGAAATGGAATGATAAAAAGTATCCATATAGGATAGTTTCAATGACAAATTCACTTAACTTCACCTCATTATTCCAAAATAATCATGGGTTCTCTAACTATACTTCTAGGACAACTAAATCTGCAAAGCGTCTTCCTGTGAGGGATTTCACCATAAGGGGACCACTTTGGAGTTCATCCATTTCTACTTATTATCAACCATGAAAAGTCAATAATGATTCATATTTAAATCAAACAATATTGGGTCCATTAACCAACCTTTGTGCTATGGGGATTTCTTCAAGGGTCGACATCAATGACAACCAACCTTAATCAACACAACCTACTACTAAGCAATGTTGCATTGAAATTCCATTGCGTAGTTTCTACTCACACAAAAGTTTGCATCATACCACTTGAAGTAATGTTCTCAACCCAAGCATGAGTCATTCCACAAAAATTAAAAAATCAGAAGTAACCTTCTCATTACAACACGATATTAGCAGTGGAAGTAACTCAAAACTACATGCACCAATTGGACACTCCAACATAAATTCACATAGCAAGACCGCACGCACGACCATCTAGGAGGATATTGGAGAGGCATTTTGGATAAGTTTTGAGATATACACCAAAAGGAAGTCAAATAAAAATAAGTTATAATATGGACCAAAGAGGGCGACGGGAACAGACTTTAAGGAGCCAAAGAGTGCGACAAAAGGATGCGCGATGGTGCAACACATGAAAGGAGGAAAATGATTATAAACTATTAGGTTTTGGGGGACATTTGTCCAATTTTGTAATGGTATTAGACCTATCTTTATGTATAAATATGTAAAGGGCTTTTGGGGAAAAGGGGGGTTCAACATATGAAGAGTTCCTAGTACTTTTTGGGTAAGGGAGTCGAGCAAAGGAATAAGTCTGAGGTATAAATAAAGAGTGAACTCGCACTGCAATAGAATCGATAAGAGGGCTTAGGTGACGTTATTGTTGCATATTTTGTAGTGCAGTGCATACTTGTAAGAAGATTATGAATGAAGAATATAAGAAGCCAGTCATTGTGGACGTAGACAAAGTTGGGTGAACCACATAAATCTTTGTTTTGTGATGTGTTGTATTTTCAATTTATGATGTCTTATGATATATTTTGAATGTATGGATCAAATATGATGTTATAATGTCCCACACAGAGTAAGTTTAATGATAAAGTAATTATTAAGTAATGGTAACTGGGCATGTAACACCCCTGTTTCCCCCATATTGTAATTAATCGTTAATTGTAATTACCATGCTATGGAATGAGAACAATGTAAATGTATTATTGATTAAACTTCCAATGACTAACTATGGGGGTGAAGCCTTGAAGTAGTGCCCATGATATCACTAGAGGAAATAGTGAGGAAAACTATGGAGAAGGTTCATTATGGGTATCGCCACAAATTTCCCCTTGGTAGGAATAAAAAACCCTCTATGGATCCCAAGGAGAGAAATAAGTTAATGAAGAAAGGGATCAGTGGTTGAAACATCAACCATCCCCTTCAATGGAAGCATGGCCTAGCTGCAAAATCTCAACCCAAAGTACCACGGGGTCTTGCAGAACCAGACTAACCCAAGTTTTCCTTCTAACAGAAGAAACGAGATAGGAGGGATGTGTGTGAAAGGAACATAAGGAAATAATGAGAAGAGTGGAGAATTCGATAAGCTCTCCAACGGATGATGAATAGAATGTCTTGAGCTTGATGCTAAGGGAGCATCTAATAAACCTCGTTGAGGCCATGACAAAGAAAGAATCCATAAGAAACTGTGAGTGTTCCCTTGTGATATCATGGCTTGGAACGGGGTGGCGAGAGAGATAAGAATGAATGCCGCTGAGCCTATGGTTGGGTGGAAAGGATAACACCCACAGTCATTTGGCTGGTAACCAATTGTAATAGGTAAGTTTTTTTATGCCCTGTATGCTAGAATTGAAATGCATGATTTTATTATCTGTAGATATGATAATTTGTGCCTTGTGTGAAATTGATTATAAGAGTATTTACTATCCTTATTTAAAATATTGTGTTTAAATGGTTGTAAAGCAATAATCCTAGCCTCTTTTTTGGTCGAAAAACCTTCAAGGTTTTTTCCTCGGGGAGTCACCTCATAGATTCTAGAGTTGGAGCAGACTTCTTGAGACTGTCACAGTCTCGTTAATTCCACGATATTTCCCCGCCCTGTTTTAGAAATTAAACTTCTATGAATTTAGAGGGCGCTTCCTTCAACCCAGCAACCTAAGAGACCAAAGGTACGCTCTCACGGCCTTAACCAAATATTGGCTAAGAGTAAATATTTTGGACTGAGATTCCCCAGAGTATCCATATGACCTAGAAGCTAGGAACCTTGCGCTAAACCAAAGGGAGGTAGCTCTTTTTGGATTTGGAGTTCTGGGAGCTCGAATCTCTGGGATGTTATACTTCATAACTATCAAAACTCTCAAATGTTGGATTCATAGAATGTCATGATTCATTGATATTGGGAGTCCGTACGGGACCCCTTCTTGATCGTTTAATCAAGAAGTGGAGGTTTTCACGTATTGCACTTCGACTAAGTCCCACTTCGAGAGAGTGGAGCGGTTGTAACATTGGAACCTATGAAGGCTGAATTTGTGAAGTGATGAGAGTCGTAGATATGTGGGTCTACCTGGATAGACCCTAACCATTATATCTAGGCTATGGTCAGCCTGAAACTGACCAAATCCAGGAGTCAGGAGGAGATTGTATTGTAAATCCCTCAAAGAGAAAAGTCCCGAAGTAATGAGAGTTGTAGATCTATGGATCTACATGGCCATATCTTGATCGTGAAATCTGAAGGATGTTAGAAGGATATTAGTTTGGTGTGACGTGGTAAGCTGACATCACCAGGGTGATGTGGACCCACGATCACCATGCCACTAGTCACTAGGATATATACATTTTGCAGACCCCTTATTCCTATTAGAGATTGACACATGTCACTCCCTGATGAGGGCACATGTCACCCCTTACCCTCACTGCATGCCAGCCTCTGGTACATGCCTGCTTGGACAAGGTGGTTAGGGATGTAACCGAGACTTTGGGAGTCCGGGACTTCAGGACTACAGAATATTTGCAGTGTAGTATCCCGGAGAGACCAAAAGACCCAAAGGCCGTAGCTATGTGGAAATCTTACGGGACTTCAGAAATATTTATAGGTTGGAGCATTGGAACTAGGTCCATCAAAGGGTCGAACCCACCTATACCTATCCTTTCATATGTCGTGTCACCACGTGTATGTAGGGACCCTTCAAGAGTCAAGGACTTCAAGACTTTGGAGCTTTGGAGCATGGTGTTAAAGGTACGGTGAAAAGGGATGAAGTCCCAAGATACGTTGTAGCACTTCACAACTCTGAGAGTTTAGGACTCCATAGGATTTGCGTGCAGAATGAAAAAGAGGTGTTCAACGTCGAAGTGTCAAATGTCAAACTCTCCCCTCGGTTAAGTGTTCAATGGGGAGTGAGCCCTACCATTGGATCATATGGTGGATGGAATTCCCACCATGGATGTAAGAAATTGGAGACGAAACATTTGAGGATGATCCATGTGGGTGCCACATGGCCTTTGGCCAATGAGGCTCGCAGATCTTCGGAAGGGTATAACTTTTGATCCAGATCTCTATTTTGAGCATGGAGATAGTGGCTGGAGATCTCTATATGAGAAGAACGTGATAGACACCTGTTGGCAACAATAATATAATTGTTATTTTTTCCCTATCAATTAAATGATCCTCATAGCTGCCTACACAAGGTCATGAAATTTTATTACTCTTCACGAGCAGTTTCTGAAATGACAGTTGTAAATTGTCATTTTACCTATTGTCTATTCATGCTTTGTTTTCATGACTGGAAGCATGAAAACCTGCGACTGCAATAACCATTATGTTTTAAAATTTCATTGAAGGCAATTTTTTTATATAATTTATTATGGAGTTTTGATTCCTTGCCATGAAGATGTTAATCTCTTTGTTTTTTATTCTTTCAATTCCAAGCATGCTTAAGATATTGATGGTTTTATGAACAAAAGACCCCCACCATTTTATTTTTTGTATGTTTTTGGTTTGATTCTTGGCTACGTTTCTTTTACAAAACTTTTGATTTTTCGATTTTTTTACCCAAACTTTGCAATCAAACTCATGATGTGCGCACTCATATTCATTTTAATACTTTGGTCCTAGCTCATACTGAATGGAAGGTGGCATACTCATATCATTTTAATACTTTGTCCTAGCCTACACTGAATGGGCATATGATTTGTAGACTACCATTATCTCTAAGGATGGCCTCGAAGCCTTTGAACTTCTTCACATGTGTTTTAATTAAACGATTATCCCATCATATGAGTCTTTACAACGATCATTGTTGGGTTTAGGCTTGATTCCGCTTTTTGTTTTCACAAACCCTACCTATATGTTGTATTTGTTTGATTACCCTCCCATCCAGTATGGATCCTATCATGAGAATTGAACCAAATGGTATCCAAACCCTGCTCTCATACGAGCGATGCTAGAGAATATTTGGAAAGAAATGGCTGGCTCATTTTCATTAGGAGGTTTCAGGGTTTCAATTTACAAGTTGCGCAAGAATTCGCCTTATCCTTTGATGGTTGTAGAGAGAAAGTTGGTGATGTGCAACTGGAAGTTACTGAGGAGTTTATAAGTCAAGCTACAGGGTTACCAGCAAGCGGTCAGAGATGGTTTAAAAACACAAAAGTGGAAGAAGTTCCTTGGACCATGTTGTTTACATCTTGAAAAATAACAAGTTGTGATAAAGGTATGCCCATTTCATTCCTAAAATCTCGGTGGCCAATTTGCTCGCTATGGTAAAGCAATTTTTTACCTATGAGGTATGTTTCAGGCTTGTATTTGTGTACCATTTGCGTCTGCTTATGAGTTTTATGGATTTCCCTTTGAATATGCCATATTACTTACTCAGGAGTCTTTATAAAATGGGGAAAATATACAAGAAACACTAGTCAGACTCTAGCCTTTTTCATCATGGCCTAGTTAAAATCTTGCTCATACATCAATTAGAATCATAGAATGATAACTAGGATTCGTTCATAACCCGAAATGGCTATGGTAACACTGATTTGGGCGAGGTAGATAAACTCATTGTAGAGGAGACCCTTGTCCACCCGACGACATCTCTTTCACCTCCCCAGACTTGTGTCTCTTCCCCTAACAATGAACCCTTGATCGATCCCAAGGTCATTCAACAGGCTAGTCAACAGATTACACATCCAAATGACTATGTTAAAAACATAAAGAAACCTACAGGAAAGAGATTTAAAAGTAATATTGATATCAATTTTAAAAACAAAAGAGCTGACAGGCTAATTTCTAGGAGACTTCGTAATAAGTCTAATTCTCACCCGAGTTCAATCAATATGATAGAAGTTCACGAAAGCTCAGACTCTAAAATTGAGAGGTTCCTCTTTGTAGAATACTTTCATTCATTCGAGCCACAACTTGATCGACCTTATAATTTTGTTGACAATTTACCTCTTTGTTTGAAAAACAATCTAGAGTTTCCTGGTGTCAAGTTTTGCAATGAATCTACTATCTGTATGGAGAGCACTCCGGTCCACAATCTTGTTTGTTCTTATGTAACTGCCACACAGTCAAAGTGTGAGGTTTTTCTATCATGGATTGAAATATATTATGCTAATATCCCATTTCTACAGTCGTGGGTTAAGGCTTTAAAAAAGAAGATTAATGTTTTAACAAATGAAAACTAGATGCTTGAATCCGTCATCCAAGGGAACGGAAAATGTATTAAGACCACAGGTCATGTGATATTTAAAAACGTCGAGGCTGCTACAGCCATTGTAAACTCCAAGGTTTCATGATACGATTTGATTGAATGGTTACAGGTATGATCTCTTAAATTAAGAGCATGTTTGTTTTCATTCTTAAGTTAGATTATTTGGTTTGTTGGATAAGCTATATTTCATTATTAAATTAGTTTTATTTATTTATTAAATAAAATGAGATTTCATTTACTAAAATAACTAGCTACAGAATCATAAGATTCTGTAGCCAATTATATCAATTTGAATTGTGTAAATTAATGATAGAAAATGTATCTGAAATCTTTCTATTTTCCTTTTCTTTTAAGATATTTAGGGATCCATGATTTCAAAATTGATTTGAGGCACTCTTGAGACCTTCTATTCATATCTATGATGTATTTTGAATGAACAGAAATGAACTATTGTTAGTTTTAGAGGATTTAGTAAAATCAGGGTGGTTGCATCCCCCTTTATTTTTGAAACAAATTTGATCTCAGGAACAGAAACAATCATCTTTCCTGAGGCCTTTATAAACCTATCATTTTGTAAACAGTTCCCCATCTGGGCTTGTGACTGGAGTACGGAAAATTACACATAGACTTGAATGAAACATATTGCATATTACAGCTTTAGCTTTTGTGTATCATGTTTTAGTTTAAGTTTTGTTTATTTCAATGTGATAATAGATGGTGATAGCCTTTGTCTTCATGATTTATTATAACTTGAGATAATTCATTTTTTATTTATTTTTATGCTGTCCATATGTCATGTTTCAGATATAATACAGGATGATCATCAATTCAATTCATTATATGAGATTTATCTCTAATTTTCTGTTGAATGTTTAAATACAAGTTCTTACAAGAAGATTTATCTCACTATAGTTACTTGTAAATCATAAGATCACTGTGACTGTCTCCATTATATGTTTTGTTATCAAAACTCAATCTCCAGCATATTGTTTCTCATTTATTCAAATAAATGTTAAGATTCGTTGTAGGTTTACTTCTCAAATAAAGGTGGATGGATATTCTCTATTGTACAGACGTTGGATGCATTAATAGGTTAGTCTGTTATTTTATTTCATTTGCTTGCTTATTATAGAATTTTTTATATATAGAATGATTTCCACTATCTATATCTTTCTATTTAATTAAGTAGTTTAATATTTGATTTCATGAATGTATACATACAAGAAAACAAATAAAAAATAAATAGTATTTTCGCTTACTTTATTACTGTTGTTAAAAGAACCAATTTACATTTGATTTTTATGAGTTTAGATTAAAACTCATGATTTGTATATATTGTATATATGATAAATAGAACTATTATATAAATATTACTTAGATAAATTGTATATATATATATATTTAGATGTACATATATATTTCAGTGATTATTATTTAGTAAGTTATTACATTTCTTTTAGTTGTTTTTCACTTCCCTTAGGAATTTAGATTGGCCAACGGAGCCATTAAACCTGTCAGGGTGAGTCAATCCAAATGGCTTGGGTTAATTAGAAAACCCCAGACCAGACTCACTCTTCTAGTTGACGAGCGGTCAATTTTGCTCGTCAACAAATGGTGCTAGAAGGAGGGCTTGAATACTATTAATGGCACAAGGAGGTCACAAAACTCCTCCCCCACCTACCCTCTCACCTATAGTAACAAGAATTCATTTCGACGACAACATTTTCCCTCAAACAACAACCACATCAAATGACAATACTCGGATCACCATTGAAGCAGTAACTCCAAACCCCCCAGGGGATGACGTATAAGAAATTTTTCGTCAATCCCTCATAAGTACGCACAGTGCCTTGGCCCGTATCAGACAACCAGGTCATCCTTTGAACCAACCATTAGACTTCTCTTATATCAGGGAGAAACTTGAAGGTATTGATCTTACCCTAAACCCTACGGATCCAGATCACATCCTCACTCCTGCAACAGGAGGATCTGGTATTCCACCATCCCCACCCCCTTCATCTCCTTCTTCTTTTGGAGAAGAACCATCAGATGAAGGGAGTTCTTCATCTCAGACTTCGACACCACCCACACCTATGTCCAATCCGAACAATATCACCAGACCTTGGCTCAATCAGGATGCAGTGGCCATACCTGGGCCCCAACATCCTTTGCCTAAACATCCGGATAAATGGCTCCCTAAGTTTGACCCAGATTCCAAACAGATTGTTGAGGATCATATCAAAAAATTCATGCTATCCATTAGGATTCGTAGCATTGAACACAAAGACATAGTGTGTAGAATGTTTCCCTACACCTTTGAAGGCAATGCCTCTACTTGGTACTTTGTTCAACAACCCCACACCATTGTGTCATGGGATAGATTCGAATGTTGTTTCCTTGAGAAATTCGGATATGATAAATATCCTGAAGTTCTAGTCATGGAACTCTCTAGTTTAAAGATGAACACCAAAGAAAAGATAAAATACTTTAATCAAAGGTTCCTGACATTAAAGAATCGAATCCCCATGGACTCAATGCCTGCTGAAAATCTTATTGTTGCATACTACACGAAAGCCTTACACCAAAACATAGACATTTGGGTAAAAAGGTCCAAGAAAGCTACATTGTTAGAATCCTTCGAAGAGGCAAGTCAAATCGAGAAAGATATTCTCAGCCTAAAAGACAATACCTATAACGAGGCAGAGACTACTTCATCCTCCAAGAAGAAAATTGAAATCCTTCCTAGACCTCCCCAAAACAAAACTCAATCAGATATTTTAGATCTAGAAAGCTTACAGAAGGTCGTTCAAAAGTTGTCTAATCAGGTTATAGATTTGAGAAGATCGGCTGAAGAAGCTTCTTCAAGCAAAGGGCTTTACAAACCCCCTTTTAGAAATCCTTTTCCCAAAAACCAACCTAACTCAAATTCTGAAGGCTTACATCTAGAAAGCTTACAGTTTTCTATTGAAACAATTCTAGAGGCACATGATAACTTGATTCCTCCCAAGATTGCTGAAGACGTAGCTGAACAAGAGATAGTGGAAGAGGACGAACCCTCACCCAACATTTTCGGGCATTTTTCGGATAGCATTTTTTAAACTAATTTTGAAACAGTGCATCCTTACAATACCATGAGCAAGACAACAAATAAATATTCTTTTGAAATTGTAACTAATGCACCTCCAAAATGGTCTAAATCAATTGAAACTAAACAGAATTCAACAGCCACAAGTTTAGAGTATGATTTGATTGAGGATCTAAAAAAACTTAGAGCTAACATTTTTGTTTACGAATTATTAAAATTCCCTTTTCTTCTGCAAAAGATGTTGTGGAATATTGCAGAAAACAACAAAAACAACAATCTGAACAACAACAAAGTTGTTGAAAATGGCCCCAAAACACCTGAAAAGGTCTCCATCAAAACGACGCCAGAGTCTTCTGATAAAAGAGACCTTGCTGTAAAAAGTGTAACAAATGTAGATAAACTAGTTTTAGGGGCTGAGACTAAAAAACAACAAGCTTATGTTGTTAATACTCATAGAAATGTGCCACCCTTTTTGTTGACTTTCAAAATTTTAAATAGGAATGTACATAACTGTATGGTAGATTTAGGTGCATCGTCAAACGTAATGCCTTGGTCTGTCTGTCAAAAAATTAATGCCGAAGTTCAACCTTCCAACATGAAAATTTTTCATCTTGATCGAACTAGTGTTAAAGTAATAGGTGAATTAAAAAATGTGCTTATCAGATTATCATCTAATCCTAAAGTCCATCAAGTTATTGATATTATTTTTGTTGATATCCCTGAAGTGTATGGCTTGCTTTTAAGTAGAGATTGTTCTGAACAGCTACATGGTTATTTTGCAACGGATTGGTCCCACTTGTGGCTGCCTAAGAATGGAAAGCCTAACAGAATCAAGGTAAATCATGAGTTGTATCTTAAGTTCACGGTAACTAATTTAAACGATCCCAATGAACCATTCACTATTTCCACCAATTCCCCTGAAATATAGGGGATGGACAATTTTTTCGGCAATTTCATGGCTGAAACTTCTACCATTACTAACTCAGAACAATAGTCCAAAATTATGACATGCACACAGTCAACAACCTTCTCTTTTTGGCCACATGCACCTGACGAAAATCAAATCTGGTCTCTTTACTTCGATGGATCTAAATCTAAGGAAGGAGCTGGTGTAGGGTACGTGCTCATTGATCCAGCAGGTAACAAAACTTTGATCGCTTTCTAGTTAGAATTTGAATGCAGAAACAATACGGTTGAATATGAGGCACTCCTGCAAGGTCTCAGGAAAGCACTAGATTTGAATATTCAGAATTTGATTGTCTTTGGTGATTCAAAAATTGTGGTTAGACAGGTAAAAAATTCTATCCACTGTCTATCTCCACACCTAGAAAAGCTATCAGACTGAGGTATGGAAATTAATGAACAAAGTTTCTGTGTTTAACATTAATTCTATTCCTAGATAGAATAATTCTGAGGTTGATTTGTTAGATAACGTCGCCTCAAAACTTTTTCCTGTAGAAGGCCTATCTCTGAGTGCATTTTCTGTCGAGTTGTTGTTCATACCATCTATCCCGGACAACATAAAAAATTTGAGAGTCTTCGATGATGATGAACAGATCATCAGTTTTCTGCACATGGAAGAGACTTTCCAGGGTGCAGTTATCGATGAAGGTACCCACGACGAAAACCTTCGTGATTTTACGGTAATACTAGATCCAAGATCCCCAGAGTCTGCATTGGACATGGTAAACTCTATCCCAAAATTTGTAGTTAGATTAGAAAATTTTTATGATCTTCACTATAAATTCAGAAAATCAGTCAATTGTAAAATGAATAGTTCTTCCTTGACACATGAAAAAGTAAATTTAGGAACTAAAGATAACCCAGAGTGCATCAATTTGGGGTTGGGATGTTCTGAGCAAGAAAAGATAGCATTTATTATTTGTTTAAGGAATTTAAAGATGTCTTTGCTTGGACATACGATGACCTAAATACTTTTGATCCTAACATCATACAACACATTATTCCCATGAAACCCCAGACCCAACCTTTTCAACAAAAGTTAAGAAAGATGCACCCAAAACTTGAACCAACAGCCAAGAAAGAATTAAACAAACTATTGAATGTTAAAATTATCTTCCCAGTAAGACATACCTAATGGGTCTCTAATCTTGTCCCTGTAAGGAAGAAGAGTGGTGGGTAAAATCATGAAGTTGGGTAACACTTTTGCTTGTTTTATGACAAAAAAAACGGTATTTTCACAAGTTCTTCAACTTCCGGCATACAAAAGTATTTTTTTTATTTAGAATTTCACTTTACAGTAAAAACAAAACTTGTAAATAATTTTGTTATCTTTCCAATGACTATTTTTAATTTTTTTTATTATCAAGATTTGATATGTAAATTTGACAATTGTTTAACAGTATGTTCGTTAAACATGAAATGAATGATAATGCGTTATTGTTTTCCAGAACAATGTATCTATTATTAAACTTATGTTTTTAAGAAATGAAATATACTGCAACAATCTACAGAGACTCTATTTTATTATGACTATAATTTTGAATCTAATGGGTGAATATTATAATTTCTAGAATTTTTTGAAGTTGACCAAGTTGAAAACGTTGCATATTTTAAACACGTGTTTTTCTACACCTTGTATCTATCTTAA
The DNA here is from genome assembly GCA_010110895.2 of Picea sitchensis. Lineage (NCBI taxonomy): Eukaryota > Viridiplantae > Streptophyta > Pinopsida > Pinales > Pinaceae > Picea > Picea sitchensis. Next base: position 12,854 of record SNQJ01S0170123.1, read on the forward strand.
ATTTTACTTAAAAGTAAAATCTAAAAATACCCTTTTGACGAGAACATTTTAACAATTATGAATATAATTTTTACATAATTTTCCGTTGTGTATTTTTAGAGATATGTTTTTTTCATTTCACCGAATCATAATCTCACCTAAAAATATTATGCAGTGATTTTTTTATAAAATTAAATAAAATTAGATAAAAACAATGAAAATGAAAACAAATTATACCCAATGAAAGTAGATTCAATTTTAAAAATGTTGGTATCAATTCTCAAACTAAATTCTGAGTATTTGTAGGAGTCCCCTACCTCCAAAGATGAAGTAAGATGGAGAGAATTTGCAGTTTCCTGCAAACCCTCTCATTTAAGGTTTTCGGCCGAAATCTAGTTTTTAACAGAATCTGTTAAAAATAAGCGTTTCGGCCGAAAAGTATTTCGGCCAAAATATGCTTACCACGGGAAAATAATTCATCCAAAAAACATTGTACACAAATTTTGAGGGCACTGTTAAATTTGACGTGAAAATTTTCGGCCAAAAAGGGTTTCGGCCGAAAAATTGCCGCTATAAATTTTGGAGACCCGATTGTCACGAAAGTGTTACCCAGCTTCATGATTTTACCCTAGTGAAATCCGACTATGTGTCGATTTCCGAAATTTAAACCAAGCGTCTGATAAAGACAACTACCTTGTTCCTCCCATGGAACAGATCCTTCAACAAGTATCTGGTTCTGAAAGATTATCCTTGCTGGATGGTTTTTCAGGATATAACCAAGTCCTTATGTCTCCCTCATATCAGCTCAAAACCACTTTCCGTACCCCATGGGGCACCTAAGCCTATAAGAAGATGCCCTTTGGGCTCATAAATTCCAGTGCCACCTTTTAGAGAGCGATGGATATCACTTTCCACGGTTTAATCAATCAATCTGTAGTAGTTTATCTAGATGACGTCACTGTCTTCTCAAAGAATAAGGGAGATCATCTAGCTCATCTAAAATCTGTTCTACAGTGATGTCATAAATACGATATTTCTTTAAATCCAAAAAAATATGTCTTTGCGGTAGAGCAAGGTAAGCTCCTTGGATTGATTGTATGAAATGAAGGGATGATTATTGACCCTGAAAGGACCCAAGTCATTTCAAAACTTCCCCCTCCCTCTTCCAAAAAGTCCATGCAATCTTTCTTAGGTCAGATAAACTTTGTTAGGAGGTTTGTTCCCAACTTTTCAGAAATGGTCAGACCATTACAAAATGTAATAAAAAAGGATGTACAATACCATTGGGGACCTTTAGAAAGTCAGGCTTTTGACTCAATAAAAAAGGCTATAGTAGACGCTCCTTCTCTAATGAGCCCTGGTTTTTTGCGAGACTTCATCCTCTACATGTTTGCCTCTGATCGGTCTTATGATGTTGTCCTAACCCAAACAAATGCTAAAAACAACGAAGTCCCAATTGCCTTTATGAGATAAGCCTTCAAGGGAGAAAAACTTAATTACCCAGCAGTAGATCAATAGGCTTATGCTATTTTTAAAGCGGTAAAACACTTTCGATCTTATCTACTGAAATCTAGGATGAAAATCATTGTCCCTTACCCTATTGTTAGAAATTTGTTAGTGCAGAAAGAACTGGGTGAAAAAAGGGCAAGCTGGGTCACATCCTTACAAGAATACGACATATAAATTACCCTAGCATAGATTGTTAGAGGCCAAGGTTTATGTAAATTGGTTGTTGATTCAACTATAGGAAAAAAAATGAAATTGATACATTAATTCAAGATCAACACGATCAAAATCAAATATGTTGTGCACAAAACCTTACTAGTCCTTGGTATGACGACATCAAGTTTTATCTTATACACGGATCAACCCCCTGTCACCTTGATCCAAAAAAGAGGAGAGAATTGAGATTAAAATCTTCTTCTTTTCAGCTGGTAAACGGTATTTTGTTTCGCCAAAATTTCGATGGAATACTTATGCGCTGTCTTGAAAAAAATGAAGCAGAAAAAGTCTGATTCGAATTACATGCAGGGGAAGTTGGTGGGAATTTTGGTGGAGACACCACTTCCCACAAAGTATTAAGAGTAGGTTATTATTGGCCTACTCTTTTCAAATATGCCCATGCCCTGTGCCACAAGTGTGTAATCTGTCAAAAGGCATCTGGACGAATACAAAAACCAGCATTCCCGCTGCAACCAGTTTCGGTAGACTCCCTTTTTCAGCAATGGGGCCTCGATATTATAGGCCCAATCAACCCTACATCTTTGTAGAAGCATAAATACATCATAAAATACACAAATTATTTCACCATATGGTTCGAGGTTGCGCCATTAAAAGTTGTAAACACTAGTCAGGTAATATCCTTTCTGAATTCAAATATTATCACTCGTTTCGGTATTCCTGAATGCCTAGTATTTGATAATGATTCCTATTTTTCATCTCTTGAAATGAGTGATTTCACTCTAGAAAAAGGAATAAAATTAAAATACTCTGCCAGCTATTACCCTCAAGGAAATGGTTTGGCGGAATCAACCAATAAAACCCTGATCAAAATCATCAAAAGAACGATCTTTCAAAACCATAAAAACTAGCATAATGCACTATTTAACGCAATCTGGGCTGATAGGGTAACTCCTAAAACTGTTGTTGGTAATCCCCCCTTTTTTCTCGTTTACGGAAGGGAAGCGATTCTTCCACGGCATGTACTTCTTCCATCTCTGCAGTTATCGCAGAAGGTGCAAGAAGAAGACTATCCTCCCTTGGAGAATCGGATTAATGCTTTGTTGAAGTTAGAAGAAGTAAGGGATCAAGCAAAATGAAAATTGGATCAACATCAACTCATTGTCAAAAACTGGTTTGATTTCAATTTTTCCTCTGACATAAATTTTGAGGTAGGCAATCTTGTCCTTAAGTGGGACAAACCTCATGAGGGGAAAGGAGAACATACTAAGTTTCAAAACATGTGGTTGGGACCATTTTTAATTGCTGAAAAACTAGGTCCCAGTTCCTTTCGCCTACAGAATTTAGAGGGACATCCAGACACCTTCCCGGTGAATGGACAAACTCTCAAAAAGTACTTTACCTGATGACTCTCCCATAGACCTTTTGTAAATATTTTCTGTTTTGTTTTCCTTGCTGTTTGTTTTTCTTTTCTGGTTTGTTTTTGTTTTCATTTTTGTTTATCGGTCTTTCTTTTTGAAACAAACATGCCTACACCACAGGCTAACTCAGACACAGAAAATAGAATACTTCCCCTCGAAAATAACTGCTAAAAGTTGTCAGAACATTAATTGTTGTATTTCTCTGAAATTGTAGCCTTGTTAAAGATGACTTTTTGTTTGAAAATCATTTTCTCGGTTTCAATCTGCACTTGAAAGTATTCACGACCATCTTTAAAAATCTTTTTTTCGTTGTCCCCATTGTTTAAGACAACAACTCAATGATGTCTCCCCATCCTTGAAAATTGGTTTTATCAATGAACTATTTTTCAGATCTTGATGAAGGTTTGCTAGAAAAATTGAAAGGCCTGTGGAAATATTAAGTTGTGTTAAAAAACTGGAATTTTCAGTGTCACCCCGCTCTATTGAATATCCTTAAAACTATATCAGAATCTGAATAAACTCTCAGAGAGCTATGGGAAGTGTTTGTAAACCTGTCGGGACACTGAACGGGTTTGCTGGCAGTGGGTAAATGCATGCATGATGCCAAGATAACTTCATCAGGGTACTGAACATGCCTTCTGACAACGAAGCAATGTCAGGTAAAAGAAAATTATCAGGTATGAACTTTGTGTTGTCCGTAAGCATCCTTCGTTCTCATTTGAAATTTCTTGGATAGGATACATACGTCAAAGTGGGTTAATTGAAATCCCTATCGAGGTTATGGAAGCCTGCTGGCAGTAGCGGCCCTGTCAACAGTATTGGAGATTTTAACTTAGCATCGTGGCTTTATTTTTCCAAGTTTGTCACCAGTTTTCGTTTCTTTAAAAATAAAAGTTATCTGAAACTGGACTGCGTCATGATTATTTGAGATGTTCAAATGACTTTTTAGTTGTTCTTCGATTTGAAGTTTTTCAGTTTTTTTCTAGCCTGAATTCGTTTGTGTTATAGAGATAATTGCTTCTCCCAACATGTCGCCATTTTTGGCAGCAATAATATAATTGTTATTTTTTCCATATCAATTAAATGATCCACATAGCTTCCTACATAGGGTCATGAAATTTAATTACTCTTCATGAGCAGTTTCTGAAACGACAGTTGTAAATTGTCACTTTTACCTATTGTCTATTCATGCTTTGTTTTCATGACTGTGTTGGCAGTCATTTTCATTCCTATCTTTTCCTTACAAGCTTCCTACACAAGGTTTTTTGAACCCGCATTACTCATTGCAATTCTTTAAAAAGAAAACGACACTATTATCTTTGCTTTCTCATATCTACTTCTCGTTTTCATTTTCATGACTGCAAGTGTGAAAACCTAGAGTTGGAAGTAATGTTGATGGCATTAAAATCATTTTTGGATTGTTATAGATCTTTTTGTTTATGTGGTCATAACTCTTGTACCTCCAACTCACTATTGGTCATACAATTATCAAAACACCAAACCTTTACTCACTTTTCATATTGACTTTTGTTAATATAGTTTCGATTTATAAGTTCATGATGCAATGATATTTTGGTGTCTTTGATTGACTGCTTGGTGCAATGGTTGTATTGAACACTTTAATTTTGGATTCAAATCCTTGGTGCAATGTTAGTCATATTGGTTTCTTTTAAATCATGCAAATGACATTGTTTATTTAAACATTCGGATCAAGTTTTGGTTATGCGTTTTATGGTTTTCAATGATTATGTGATAATCCATTTGACATTTGGTTTACAATGATTTGGATTGTGATTTGAATGAAACTATTACCAAGGCGTCGTCGATTGTACATGCCAACATGATGGTTTTTCATGGTTTCAATTTACTGCACCACCCTCACATGCATAAGCATTAACGTCTTCCTTGCACTTTGGTTCGTCTCGGCTTGTTTTGGGAAAACTTGCGGGAAAATGGTCCTATGTCTACCCTGTCAAACCCCCTCACCAATTACCCTGTTGACCATGTTCAAACATTATTGTTATTTGATAATTACCGAGAGGACCTGGAGAGGAATGGATGGTTAGTTTTCATTGAAAAATTTGAGGGTTTCAACCTCACAGTTGCTCAGCAATTTGCCCTCACATTCGATGGATGCCGGGCCAAAGTTGGGGACGTCCAACTCGAATTGAACAAGGAATTCCTCAGCTCAGCCACTGGTCTGCCAGCCAAGGGGCAGAAATGGTTTAAGAATTCGAAGGTGGATGAAGTTCCATGGCCGCTCCTGTTTACCTCAAGGAAAATCAACAATTGTGACAAAGGTATGCCAGTCACCACTCTTAAGTCTAGGTGGCATGATTTGTTTGCCATTATTAAGAAATTCGTTACATGCGAAGGTATATACGGTTTAGTTTTCCTATACCACCTACGGTTGCTTATGATTTTCATAGATTTTCCTTTGAATATGCCACATTTCCTCCTTCACAGTTTCTATAAAATGGCTAAACGATTCAAGAGGGAGAAGGCCGACTCCAGCCTATTTCACCATTGTTTAATTAAAATTGTTATAGTCCATCATTTGAGGTTGAGTGGAGACTGTTGGGAATCTTTCTTGTTGAGGAATGGCTTTGCCAGTCCTGAATTTGGTCAAGTGGACAAAATTGTGGTCACTGAAACCCTTGTCGGGCCTGTCATGCCCCCTCCCACACTCTTACCCACGGTTGAACCCTCGACCTATCTGAACAATGACCTACTCGACACCCTTCTTGACTCATGTTCAAAAGACACTGCTAAGCCTATTAAAAGGATTGAAAGAAAAAAGGGCAAGGGTAACAACGATGTCAATGGAAAGGGTAAGAAGGATGCGTGCTGGGTATCAAGGTGTGCTCACAATAAGCCTAAACAAAACACAGACCAGAAGCCAATTGTATTGAGTGAAGATTCGGATTCTGAAATCGAGCAATTTCTAACCGAGGAGTATCCATACTCACACAACCTTTGTTTTGTCAAGACCTATGACTACATATCGAACCTCCCATCGTGCCTTAGAGATGACCCCAACTTCCCCGGGATCAATCTCAACAGTGGAACTACTGGTAAATTAGGATATTCTCCACCTGTAATGACACGGCCTGATCAACCATAGTGCAATGAATGCAACTCATGGCTCGACCAATATTATAAAGATGCTCCTCTGCTGCAATCTCGAATCAAGTCCTTGGAGGACCGAGTAAATGTGTTAACCCAGGAAAATGACAGACTGCAAGCTAATGACAAAAGGCAAAAGACCACAGGCTCTGTCGTTTTCAAAAATGTAGAGGCAGCCAGTGCCATTGTTAACTCAAAAATAGCTTGATCAGATCGTATCCCTGAAACCAAGGTATGGTGTTTCAAAAGTGATTTTAAAATGATTTTGTGTGCTTTGAATTATTATAAAGGATTTGATTGATAAATCGCATATATTTCTGTTATGATTCAATTGATACAATGCGATTATGTTTGTAAATAACAACTAGCTACAAAATCGTTAGATTCTGTAGCTAGTCATAAAATTCGAATTTGTTGATTTTACAGCTAAAATACAATCTGAACATCATGTATTTTTGTACATTTACAGGTACACACGAATTTTAAAGAAAATTGGATCTACTGTGGCATCTTTGAACATGCTTTTTCTATGCATAGTTTTGGATTGGGATGTTAGTTTTAGATAGGAACAGGAATTTGGGAGATTGTTCCCATAATTTTTGCAACAGTTTTTGATAATTCCCACAAGAAATGTTTTCATCCTGTGGCATTTATATACCTATTATTTTTGTAAAGAAAACCATCACTGTTGGGAGAACAGAGACTATGGACTGATGATTATACAGACTCGAATGAAAGTGGATTTTTTGTATGGCTTTAGCTTCAATTTGTCTTACTTTTGTTCAAGTTTTTGTGCATTTCAATTTGTAATCAAATTATTGACTACTTTAGATATCAAGATTTGTAGCCGGGTTGATCTGCGATATGATTTAATTATTGTCCATATTTGATGTTTCTTATTTTACTCACAACAATCACCCTGTTTTAATTTAATGAACAAAGGTTAATCTTCTTTTGTTAGAAATGGTAGGTTATGTACCTCTTCCAGCGGTGAGTTTATCTTGAATGTGATGTAAATTATAAAATTGTTGTTGCTATATATCTTGTTTGTTCTTTCATTCGTATTAAAAGAGAATTGTTGCTTCCTGTTTAAAAGAAGCTTGTGAAAAAATCTGTTGCGGATTTCTCCCATCAAATAGCTAAACCGAGTACTGTGCACAGGACAAATAGGAAATGCTACTTTAGGTCAGTTTGTTATTTACATTTTAATAGTCAATTAATTTGAAAATTCTCTGTAGTTTAGATAGATATTGATTTTAGTTATTACCTTTATTGTAGTTAGATGGCATTGTTGTTTTATTTCTATTCCATAAAAGTTATAGAAATCAAAAGCTTTAAACTTTGCTTGTCGTAAACCAATTCACGGATGATTTTGCGGATTTTGATCGAAATTTGTATTCTATAAATATTGTACATATGTAATCGAGATTTAATTGTATTGATAAGCTGAACACTTAATAAGTAGAATTATTGTTTATAATATTAGTTAGTAAAGCGTATATATATATATATATATATATATTAGATTTGTATATAGTTTCGCGAGAAGTTGTTTTCACTTAGATTAGTTTCTTTAGCTTCATTTTTTCACTTTCCTAGGACTTATATGGTAATGGATCCATTAAGCCGTGGGGAGTGGATTAATCCAAGCGGTTGGGTTATTTAGACAACCGGACCCGGATCACCCTCCGGTTGATGGCGGTCGAATTTGGCTCCTCAACAAATAGGCTAGAAGGAGGGTCGACTGACAAATTGGCCTAGTAGGAGCCTTTATTTTAAATATATTCAATTCCCCATGTCTCCCAAATCAACGTGTTGGAACATGTGCTTTCAACTTCTCATTACCCAATGTTCCCAATGAGGCAATCTCTCACTTGTCAAACTCACCTTTGATGGTGGAGGCAATACATCTGTTAAAGGCCACCTTAACAAGTTTTGGTGCAAATGCATGTAAACATGACCTCTCGAGATTTGAGTTTTATGCTGATTGTTCACTTTTACTTTTAGAGCTCGGATCAAACATTTGTTTGAATCCTTTCCATCATGTCACATTTTTATTGGTTTCAATTTGTAGATGAGTTTCTAGATGCTTTTGGAAATTTATGATTTCGATCAATTATATGAAATTGCATGCCGGCTAATCAACGACAATTTATCTTCAGAAGACTTTTTGACAGAGTCTATCATATCCTCTGTAAATTTAATCTCGATGACATGTCATTTACATTAAATATAATACGTGATGCTTTCATCCCTTCCATCCGGTGTGACCAAGCACGAGCGAGGAGCAATTGAAAATCCTATCATTCAACTGCAAGAACAATTCTCTTAGCAAGAAGAGAAGAATCCTTCCAACAATGTTAAACAAGCTAGGGAGGTAGAAACTATTGACTAGGTACTTATTGACAACCAAATTGGTTTCCTTTGAATCAAGTGTATTTTCGGTCTTAGGCCGATGTGGAAGAGATTTATTTCTGAAGAGTCGAATTGAATATCTCATTCTTATATGTGCTCTAAACAATCACAAATGGGTCATTGTGAAGAACACTTAGCGGCCGAAATCATTTTGAGCGTTCTAATACTTCTATGGCTGATTAGAGAAGTAGTTATGCAACTAGAAGAAGAAGCTTTAAACCTTTGTCCTCAAAATGCACTTTGTTCACGGGAAAGACTAGATGTTTGTCACATAAATTTTGAATTATCTATCACACAAAGGCAAAATCCATATGATCATATCATGTTGAGGAATTGACCCCGTCACCAAAATAGAGTGAGGGTTTTAAAGAAGGTGAAGAAAAATCTCTTGAGAATACCATTGTTAATTCAAAAGATTCTTTTCATGTGCCATATTATTCCTTTTATTCTTTATATCCTTGATCTTCTTAGACTCTGTTGGACTTGACACCTTACCTCGGCATCCTACTCTTTTTCACCACAATCATATCCTTTCAATGATACGAATTTTTGGTGAAATTGATTAGAGCATAACATTGATAAAACCGGTTTTGACTTTTGTTCACTTTCATCACTCACATAGAGAAAAGGACATGTTTTGAGATGATTTTACACAATTTATTGTTGAAAAATACAATGCATTATATTTTATGGAGATCAAACATTCTACATTTTATATTAAGTTTAGCAGCTCGAATCTTAATGTTTATACTTCACATTTTGAAATGATCAATCTCATCAAAGGGAAACATTCAAACCAATGTTCAATTGAAGTTACCCTTGAATCCTCCTATGATGAGTTTCCCATTGATATATATTCGTTTCATCAAAGTCATGGTTTTGCATCCCATTTTTGTGTGAGGATCTTAGGATGGCTTGAATGATAATATGATAAAATTTCATAATAAAGACAAAGTTGTGCTTGCTTTTTACCTAAGTATCTTGGAAATAGGTGTGACATGTTTCTTTTAGATCCCCCATGTGAAGAAATTAATGAACACTTAGAGAATTGTCGAGAGGATGGGGCATTTCAGCCTTGGGTGATGGTTATTTCATTTCCTCATATCTTGACAAGTTTTCAAACCTACTTACACTAAGCCCATACCATTATGACCCTTATCACGACAAGATTGCACAATGGCTAGAGGATTCATACATCAAGAATATTCAGGGAATGGTAAGATCATGCTTACTTTGTTTTAGATGATGATTATGAAGGTGGTACGATATGTTTCTATCATTTGTTTATATAATACCATTCTTATTAATAATGATTTTTTTTTTCGTTGTAGGATTGGAGTTACTCGATGGCTACATTGGAAAACATGACTTCCGTAGTATCGATTTGTTTAATAGTTAGAATTGGTAAGTTTAGGAATATGTTTTCTTTCGGTTTTATTTCTCTCACTATTTCTCTTTTGCAACCAATGTAGTCACGAGCATAGAGTGGTGTACCACGAACCATGTCATTTGTCATCCGGGGAAGTCAGCGATCTTTTTCGTGCTCGGTTGAATATTTATTTTCAAAAACAGGCATAGTCATGAAAATGAAATATTAAATGGAAGTAAAGAGATAAATAAATCTGAACCAACCCTGACCCAAGGTACCAAGAGTAAGACTGCCTTCCCATCAAACAGGATTTTCCCACTTTCTTTCAATATCCCAAAGTTGCATTGCATGAGTTTTCGGATACTGCCATACATATTTTCTTTTTTGGATTTCTTTGCTTTCAAATTTTTTTTTTTTTTTTTGTTTTGTTTTTTTTCTTTGATGGTTTGTTTTTGTTTATCAGTCTTTCTTTTTTGAAACACACATACCTGCACCATAAAATGTTAGAATAGAACAGAAAAAAATTTCCTCTAAAATGACTGTTGAAGTTTGTCTAAACATCAATTGTGATATGCTTCTGAAATTTATAGCCAAGTTGAGGAAAGACTGTTGTTTGAAATAAGTTAGTTGATTTCTGTAATTGAAGCCACAATGCGATCACCACATTTTCTTCTTACATTTTGATTCATAGGGGAACAACTCATAATATGTCTCTCTTCCTTCGAGATGGGACATTGTAAATCATCTCTAGATGTGAAGGATAGTTAAATAATTCTCTCAAAGATTGTAATTTATTAAAAATATGTCCAAAATATCATAATTTTCAATCACACCCCGCTCAATTTATATCTTTAAAAACCGAATAAATCATTAAAAATTTTGTGGGAAGTGCTTGTAAGCCAGCTAGGATCTTGAATATAGCTATAAATGAGTAAATGCATGCATGGCGTCAAGAATAACCTTTCTTAGGAGTCTTGAATAGGCGTGGAAACGAGAAACAATAATAGAGTATGAAAATTTTCAGATATGGAATTTCTTGACCTTAAAATGTCCTTTATTACGATCTGGAACTTCTTGGCGGGATACAAATATCAGAGTGGGTAAAATGGAAACCACAATGGGGCTATGGACTATTTGTGATGGCTATCACGATATTGGAGATTTTATCCTTAATATCATGACTCACTTTTATTAAGGCGGTAAGTTTTCATCTTTTAAAAACCTTGATTTTGATTTTTTATGATTGATGACGATGTTTTAGAAACAATTTTATGGTTGTTTTGAGGTTAGAATGATCCTCATTACCTTAATCTAGACTTGTTCGTTTGGAATGGCGCTTCTACCGGTGTGTCTCCATTGTTGGAAGCCAAATATTCATTCTATCTTTTCCTTAATAGTTGCCTACACAAGGGTTTTTAACCTGCATTACTCATCGCAATTCTTTAAAAGCGACACTTTATGCTTTGCTTTTCATATCGCTTCTCTTGCATTTCACGGTACCAAAGTGTGAAAACCTTGAGTTGGAAGTAATGTTGATGGAATTAAAATCATTTTGGATTTTTATAGATCTTTTTGTTTATGTGTTCATAACTCTTTTACCTCCAACTCACTCTTGGTCATACATTTATCAAAACACCAAACTTTACTCACTTTGCATTTGACTTTGTTAATATAGTTTCGATTATTAAGTTTGTGATGCAATGATATTTTGGTGTCTTTGATTGACTCCATAGTGCAATGGTTTTATTGAACACTTTAATTTTGGATTCAAATCCTTGGTGCAATGTTAGTCATATTGGTTGCTTTTAAATCATGCAAATGACATTGTTTATTTAAACATTCAAATCGAGTTTTGGTTATGCATTTTATGGTTTTCAATGATTATGTGATAATCCATTTTGACATTTGGTTTACAATGCATTGGATTGTGATTTGAATGAAACTAATACCAAAGCCATCGTTGTACCGCTACCAACATGATGGTTTTTCATGATTTCAATTTACTCCACCACCCTACGCGCATAAAGCGTGCGTTTGCCCTTGCACTTCGAACACCTCACGCTTGTTTTGGGAAAACTGCGGGGAAAAGCGGAGTCACAATGTCTACCCTGTCAAGCCCTCTCACCGATTACCCTATTTATTGTGTGCTATATGTTATGGCTCATGTAGTGTGGTGAATTAGCGGTATCCAAAACTTTGTTGTTGTTTGATAACACTCGAGAGGACCTTGAGAGGAATGGATGGCTAGTTTTCATTGAAAAATTCGAGGGTTTCAACCTCGCAGTTGCTCAACAACTTTCCCTCACATTCGATGGATTTCGGGCCAAAGTTGGAGGCATCCAACTTGAATTGAATGAATAATTCCTAAACCGACCAGCGAGATACGCCATCGAGGGCATAAATGGTTTAAGAATTAGAAGGTGGATGAAGTGCCATGGCGGCTCCTATTTACTTCAAGGAAAATCAGCGGTTGTGACAAGATACTCCCACAGTCTACCACTCTTAAGAATCTAAGTGGCATGATTTGTTGCGGCCATTATTAAGCAATTAAGTTACATGAGAAAGGTAGATCACGGTTTAGTCTTCCTAACGCGGCTTCTTATGAGTTTCATGGAATTTTCCTTTAGACAATACCCATTTCCTCGCTGCCGGTTGTATAAAATTGCTAAAGATTCAAAGGAAGAGGGGAGAAGGCCGACTCAGATACCTCTTCCACCAGCGCTACATTTTAATTAAAGTCCATCATTTGAGGTTGAGTGGAGACTGGTGGGAAGATTTCTTGTTGAGGAATGGCTTTGCTAGTCCTGAAATTGGACAAGTTGAAAAAAAGGTGGTCACATAAACCCTTGCCGGGCCTGTTGTGCCCCCTTCTACACTCTTACCCACTATTGAACCCTCAACCTACCCAAGCGATGACCTACCGATAGCTTTGCGACTCTGGCATGTTCAAAAGAGCGGTGCTAAGCTTGTTAAGAGGTCTGCAAAGAAAAATGGTAAGGGTAACAATGATGTCAATGGAAAGGGTAAGAAGGCTGTGTGCTAGGTATCAAGGTGTGCTCACAATAAGCCTAAAAAAACACGGATAGCGATAGTGTATTAAGTGAATTGATTTTGAAATCAGAAATTGATTTCTAGCAGGAGTATGGATACTCACATGGCCTTTGTTCTATCAAACCCTATGACTACGTATCCAAACTCCCACCGTGCCTAAAGGATGACCCCAAATTCCCAGGATCAAGATCCCGTAGACGTTCGATGAGATGGAATTCTCCACTGTAATGACATGGCACGATCAATACGTTGCAATGAATGCAGCTCATGGCTCGTAGATATTATAAAGATGTTCCTCTGGAGCAATCCCAAATCAAGTCCTTGGAGTACCGAGTAAATATGTTAACCCAGGAAAATGGCCAGTACATGCCTTGTGACAAAGGAAAAGACCACAAGCTACGTCATTTTCAAAATGTAGAAACCTTGCCATTTGTTAACTCAAAATAGCTTGATCAAATCGTATCCACGAAATTGAGGTATGGTGTTTCAAAAGTGATTTTTAAAATGATTTTGTGTGCTTTGTGAATTGGTATAAAGGATTTGTTTGATAAATTGCATATATTTATGTTATGATTCAATTGATACAATGTGATTATGTTTGTAAATAACAACTAACTCTGAGAATCGTTAGATTACGTAGCTAGTCATAAAATTCAGGCGATTTTATAGCTAAAATGCAATTTGAACATCGTGTATTCTTGTGCATTTACATGTACACATGAATTTCAAAGGAAATTTGAATCGACTGTGGTATCTTTGAACATGTTTTTTCTTTGCATAGTTTTGGATTGGGTTGTTAGTTTTAGATAGGAATAAAAATTTGGGAGATTGTTCCCATATTTTTTGCAGAGAGTTTTTGATAATTCCCACAGGAATGTTTTCATCAATGGCCTTTATATACTATTTGTTTTGTAAAGAAACCATCACGGATTTGGGATAGCGAAATCTTGATGATTATCTGATTTCGAATGAAAGGGAGTGGATGTTTTTACGGCTTTAGCTTTCAATATATTATACTTTTGTTCAGGATTTTGTGCATTTCAATTTTACATAAAATCAAATTGTTGACTACTTTAGATATCAAGATATTTATAGGTTGATGTGATATGTTTTAAGTATTGTCCATATTTGATGTTTCTTATTTTACTCACAACAATTACCCTATTTTAATTTAAAGAACAGAAGGTTAATCTTCTTTGTTAAATGGCTTGATTATGTACGCCTTAGCGGTAGGATTTGCATCTTAATGTGATGATCGTAAACTATAAATTGTTGTTGCTATATATCTCATTTGTTCTATCATTCATATTCAAAGAAGCGATAAAACTTCCTATTCTGGCGAGAAGATTTTGCAAAATCTTGTGTGGAGTTTCCCATCAAGCGATTAAATCGATGCATTACCCGAGGACAAATAGGAAGCATACTTAGGTCAGTTTGTTATTTACATTTTAATAGTCAATTAATTTGAGAATTCTCTATTGACAGATATATATAGTATAGATTATTACCTTTATTTATTAGTTAGGCATTTATTTTATTTCTATTCCGCAAAAGTTATAAAAAAAATAATAGCTTAGCTATCATAAGAAAATTTGCATATGATTTTTGCAAATTTAGATCAAAATTTGTATTTTGTAAATATTGTATATATGTCCGAGATTTAATTGTATTGATAAGCTGAACACTTAATAAGTAGAATTATTGTTTAATAATATTAGTTAGTAAATTGTATATATACACTATATATATTAGATTTGTATATAGTTCGCAGAAGTTGTTTTTTCACTTAGATTAGTTTCTTTGCTTAGTTTTCACTTCCTAGAGACTTAGATGTGCATGAAGTTGCTAAATCTATTCCATAAAAGTTATAAAAATCCAACAACGCTAGCTTTGCTGTCATAAGACAATTCATAGATGATTTTGCAAATTTCGATCAAAATTTGTATTTTGTAAATATTGTATATATAATCGAGATTTAATTGTATTGATAACTCAACACTTAATAAGTAGAATTATTGTTTTAATATATTAGTTAGTAAATTGTATATATATATATATATATATATATATTAGATTTGTATATAGTTTGCAGAAGTTGTTTTTCACTTAGATTAGTTTCTTTAGATTAGTTTTTTCACTTTCCTAGGACTTAGATCGGCCAACGAAGCCGCTAAACCCATCGGAGTGGATTAATCCAAATGGCTTGGGTTATTTAGACAACCTCGAACCGGATCCACCCCTCCAGTTGACGAGCGGTCAATTTCGCCTGTCAACAGACTGAAAGCATGAAAACTTGCGACTGCAATTACCATTATGTTTTAAAATTTCATTGAAGGAATTTTTTTTATATAATTTATTATGGAGTTTTGATTCCTTGCCATGAAGTGTTATAACCCTAAATTGCACCATCCATGCTTACCTGGCATTAGGCCAACTTATTGCCCTTCATTACCAAAGCCATGCTGAACAAACTCTTTAAAAAACCTCTTATACCAAGTAACCCACGCCCTAACCCACTGCTGGGCGCGTTGGAATGCTAGCAGGCCTTATACTGCACGAGTTGGAACGTGGGATGGCCCACTACAACACGCGTTTACCTAACAAAGAAAAAAATTATGAAAGTTTCCGCCGGGACGAAAAGCTTTGGGTCAGTTAACTGGAACTCCCAGCCATGCATGGCCGAGAGTTTGTCTAAAACCCTAGCTCCTTCTAGCCTATA
>SNQJ01S0170124.1:0-20635 GCA_010110895.2 Picea sitchensis
CCTGGAGTCAACACTCTGCCAGGTGAACTTGTGGGAGACTAAGGGTTCTAAGGAATAAGGCCGCCGCCTTATTGTGCGCCCCTTAGAATCATCGTGAGCGACTGTCACAGTCTGCCCTCATGGCATCGTGGATCCTCTCAAACTAGGTAATCGTTAACCTACAGTTTGAGCCACGGCAGGAGTGCTAGTAGGTGGTGGCAGGGTTGTTGTCCACCCCTCTCCCTCAACCTCTCTGGAAATCGTGTGTGGCCCCTTTACTCCATATGTGAGTCCAGTTGGCAAGCTATCGTCAGCCTGCATCATCAACAATCATGTCAGAAATGTCAACATCATATCATCGAATCAAATGAAATATCACAGTAAATAAATCAACCCAAAAGCACACTCGCTGACTCAATCTGGAGTCCAAGGGGTTCCACCGATGCCTCAACATCCTCCAAGTCAAAAACCCTGCACACTCAATAAAACTGAGTCAATAGCTCCTGTCTACATCAAATAGTAAAACATCATGTCGTCTGTCAATCGCCTCATAATCAAGTATAAATGGTTTAACATCACAAAAGTCCAGATCACTTGCGAGCAAGTGTCCTCAAAAAATAAGTTTTCTCAGTGCGCCAGAGTGGGATGTTACAAATGATCCTTCTTCTAAAACACCTCAACCTACAAGGTTGACACCTCAACAATTGGAGGAAAGAAAAGAAAAAGGATTATGCTTTAATTGTGACAACAAGTACAATAAGGGACATAAGTGTGGTGAGAAGAAATTATTCTACATAGATTGTGAAGAGGAGGAAGAAGAAGAACAAGAACCATTCTACATAGATTGTGAAGAGGAGGAAGAAGAAGAACAAGAACCATCTCAAGATGAAATGTAGAAGCAATTTCATGTCTGAAGAGTTGACTCCCAATGATATTGTAAAAATGCATTGATGAATTAGCACTCCCAAACCCCCAGACTGAAGGATATCTCAAAAAAGAAAAAGGTAATAGTCCCACTTGATTCCCAGTAATTTCTATAATTTCATTCACTATAAATTAGCCAAGATCTCTAAATTTTCAGGTATAACCTGCCGAGTTTCAAATAGATTGTAGATGGAGGAACTATCAATTGCTCAGAAATGCAACAAAGATCAATATTACCATGGGGAATATAAACACAGTCCAATGATTTCTATACCCATGGTGGTGCAGATGTTATTAGGAATCCAATGGTTACAGCCATTAGAAGAACAATTTCTTTAATTTTCAAGAACTTTTCTGAAATTTTCATTGAAGGAAAAAGAAATTGAGTTAAGAGCTATCAAAGGGAAACCAGGTAAGGTGATAAAATCTAATGACATGACAAAATTATTGAAAAGGGGCATCATGGTGTAATTGCACAACTATGCTCACCCGATGTTCAAACATCTAAGCCATCTATTCCTCAATATCTCCAAAGGGATCATTGATAAGCATCCTAAAAGTATTTAAAGATATTCCTAAAGGTTTTCCACCCACTGAAATCATGATCATGAAATTCACCTAATTCTGAGATCACCTCCCAACATCAGGCCATACAGATACCCCCATGCCCAGAAGAGTGAAATGGAGCATGCTGGTTGAAGAAATGTTAGAGGCTGGCATTATTAGACCTAGCCAAAGTTCTTACTCTGCACCAGTGGTAATGGTATTCAAGAAAGATAACCCATATGTAAGGGTCCAGATTATAGAGAGCCCAACAATACTATTAAAGATAAGTTTCCCCCATTCCATTGGATGAATTGTTAGATGAACTACATGGAGAAATCTATTTCTACAAAATTGGAATTCAAGGTATCATCAGATCAGAATGAAGGAAGAAGATATCCCAAAACAACATTCTCTGAACTCATGAAGGCCATTATGAATTTTTTTGGTCATGCCTTTGGGTCTTACAAATGCACCTTCCACATTCCAACGTATTGATGAATTCCATTTTTAAGCCCTTCCTTCGAAAAATTTGTGATATTATTTTTTGATGATATAATTAACGTGAGAAAGTAAGTTCGAGATCATAAAAGGACATGTTGACAATAAGGTGCTACAACTACTAAAGGAGCAACAACTATATGCCAAACCATCCAAATGTTTTGGAGTAAAGGAGGTAGATTATTTGGGTCACATTGTATCTCAAGTGCATAGCTCTAAGGTGATCCCACAATATTAAGGCCATGATGGGACTGGTCGATTCCAAAACATTGAGAATCTTAGAGGATTTTTGGTTTGACAGGTTACTCACTGCAAATTGTTCGAACTATGGCACCAGGCAACCTTTAATGACACTAACTAAGAAGGGATGCATTTTCATGACTCCAGAGGTCCAAAGCTTTGAACAACTTAAAAGATGGGATGTAAAGCTCCTATCTCTGACCACCTAGAGTCTACAAAACCTTCATTGTGGAATGGGATGCCTTGGGAAATGGAATTGGTGTTGTCTTAATGCAAGAAGGAAGGCCCCTGATTTTGAAAGTCAACCACCAAGGGTGACTTACACAAACCCATTTATAAAAAAGGAAATGATGGTAATACTAAGATGCATTGAAGAAATTGTTTCCTTACCTAATAGGGTGGGAACTCTAAGGTCAAAACAGATCATGATAGTCTAAAATACTTTGGAACAAAGACTGCCTTCAGAAGAACAACAAAAATGGGTAAACCAAGATATTGGTTATGATTTTGAAATCCTCTATAAAAAGGGGAAGAAAATGTTGTTGCAGATGCACCTCAAAGGGATGAAGATGTTGAGGCTCTCTGTGCTATCTCGATCATCCAGTCCTGGATTATGAAGCTAGAAGCAAGGGATGAATGGAAGAATGACGAAAAAGTGCACTCATTCAAAGCACAGAGAGGATTCTAGTACCGATACATTTACATGGAAAAATAATTCACTATGGTACAAAAGATCACTTATATTTATGTAAGAACTCCTAACCCAAACAAAAGGTACTATTGGAATTGGGTAAGACCCTCTCTCGTAGGAGGGCACTCCAGATTTTGGAAACCTACCATAGAGTCAAGAAATATTTTTTTGGATGGACTTAAAACTGATAGTTCAAAGGTTTGTGGTAGAATGTTTGGTTTTGCCAAAAAAAATAAGATGGAAAAAAATTAAGACCCCAGGTCTTTACAACCATTATCCATCCCAAGTCAAATGCTGAGGAGGTCAATGGATTTCATCACAAGGTTACCAAAAGTCTGAAGGAAAGAGTGCACAAAAGTGTGTGTACTTTCTCATCCCTTCAAATCTAGTATGCACACTTTTGTGCACCTCTCATCCCTTCAAAGCTAGTATATAGTTTCCCACCCCATCCAGCTGTGGAGACAATCAAAGCTACATGGCATCCTAAAGATTATTTTAAGTGACAAAGATCCCATCTCTAGACATTTTTGGAGAGAATTATTTTCTTTGTTTGGGTGCACTAATTGGTCTACAGCTCATCCTATCATCCTCAAAAAAAACTGAGATAGTGAACAAATGTCTTAGCTACCTCGTTTCTTTGTTCCACAAACATAATGGGCCCATAAATATTACTCCTTACAGAATGGTGGTATAACACTTCCTTCATACTGCAAATAAAATGACACCATTTATGCACTTCTTATGGATACCCACCTCCTTCCATCATCACTTCTTTCTAAAAGAAAAATCCAAGGTTCAATAAGATCACATCAGACCAACAACAAGTTTCCAAATCTTAAAGGACAACCTAACCATGGCAATGAATCAGATGAAACAACAAGGATCAACATCGAGTGGAAAGAAGTTTTGAAGTAGATTGGGTGTTTTTAAGACTACAAACCATACAAAGTGTCCCTCAAGCAAAGCCAAGAAGGATGCGCAATAAATTATCACCAAAGTACTCATGGCCCCAAAGTGTTGTAAAAGATTGGTACTATCAAAGATACAATTGATTTTCCAAAGATTCTAATGGTACACCCGCTTCCATGCCTAGCATGAAATAGTTATAGGCGCATAAGATCCCAATTCAAACTATATTACAAGAACTTTATGAGGAAGGAAAAATTCTATTGGAGCCTGAAAGCCTTCACTGACACAAGAATTCACCACTGAGGAATAGATCCATTTCAGAGTATCTCATTAAATGGAGGAAATTACCTGACCAAGATTCCACTTGGGAAGATGAGTCTTTATGCTAACTTAGGTTACTCAAGCTGCCATGCATAACACTTGTCCTGGAGGGGTACGTTAAGCCCTAATATTGTTCCATTACCCTTAACGTGTAGCATATTATGTTAGTAATGTTATTTTATTTATATGTCGGTTTAGGACATTAGTAACCTCCTAGTCTCCCATACCAAGGAGACATTTTCATTTTGAATCATCATCTTACCTTGAGCATTTAAGTGGGGTAAAGGAGGTTTCACCCTCAAAGAGGCTTATTATCTAAAAATTATCTCTTTTTCAGCATGCTGAGTAATTTTTCTCACAGGTTTTTGTTTTTCATATTTGATATTTAGTCTTCTAGTCAGAAAACCAAAGACAAGATACATGTGGTTCACCCTGTTGTGGGGCTGGGCACCAACTGACCGGCCTATCTCATTTATTATTCTTCAATCTCTACATTCGTTGACTTCAGGCACTAAGCTTACAAAGTCGCTTTGCAACTGCATTATATATGCAAGCATTGAGCACCAGATCCTCTTTCCCAAAATCCAGTCAAGGCACATACAAATCTCTATCAAGCACAAATCCCTAACACACAACCATTCCCTTGCACGCTTATCGACCTACTTGCACTTAGCCACATTCCAAACTTCTCTAAAACCCTCTCTACCACCATACATTTTACTTATTTATAATTTTACAATCCATTACAATAAGGCCTAATCTCATGGGTAAACCCTGCTGGGACAACATCTCATAAACCTTACATAAAAACCCGAACTCTTCATCTGGTCCACATAGCCCAAAATTGCAGATTCACGATTCTCACCGCTTAAGCCTTCTAAATTTAATGTGTGTCAAAGTCTAAAACGGTCCAAACTTCGTCTACTTTCTTTAAATCGGCTTCCAGGGTTAATAGGCCACCAAAACTCGTATGTGACTTGTCTTGAGCCACTCAGTGCCCATTCAATGATGCTTCAAGGCCTCCCAAGCTTAAATCGAAAGCATTCAATTTGATGATTCACCCTCCAGACCTCTTCTTAGAGAGCTTTTGATCGCTCCTCTATTTATGGCCAGGGTCTCTTCCGTGCATCGCTCTAACACCGATGAAACCATTTGGTCCATTTGCAATCCTTGTCCATCAATCTCTAAGAACACCTTGAAGGCTTCATCCGCATAGGTTCTTCCAATGTAAGGATCAAGCCTATCAATGAAAAATCTATCCGCTATGGTGCATTCTGAACATCCAAAAAGAGGTCCATCCACCCATAAATTCATTTTCTAACCATTCCAAAGTGTTGTTATAATGATCAGGGTGCCTCCAGTTTTGTCATATAGCTGCTGTAGAATTCCCATTCCCACGTAGGTCTTGTTTTTCCAAGAAGTTTCAAACCAACCTACCACCGAGGTCTGCAGATGTGAAGTTTTCCTTTCCATCCTGTTTCCTCTCAGAGGTTTTGTAGATTTTCCAACTTAAT
Organism: Picea sitchensis; assembly: GCA_010110895.2. NCBI lineage: Eukaryota > Viridiplantae > Streptophyta > Pinopsida > Pinales > Pinaceae > Picea > Picea sitchensis. The sequence goes on from SNQJ01S0170124.1 coordinate 5,623, forward strand.
ATTTTTATAGAGCTTCCTTCCTTTCCTATGATCTCAGTTTTCCTCTAACTATTCTCGAATCCCTCTTCCACTTTATTCTTATCTTCCCTATATCGAAAGGACTTTGCACCTGATGTGCTCTCAAAGGGTCCTAAGTTAATATCTCTTCTCTTAATAATTCCAGGGTGATATAATTCTTTTTTTTATTAGGTTTGATAGGTGCTTCTAAACTCTCCTTTAATTCTTTTCTTAACCTTGTGCTAATTTCTGCCCTATTGCTTCTCAATTATCCTCTCAGTTTCTATTAATCGATATATTTTCTAGCTATGAAATCCCTTTATTTCTTTCTTTTCTTTTTCTCAGGCTTCTTTCCCTTGCTCTATTTTCCTTTTGATATGATCCTTCAATCCAAGTTTTACAATAAAGTGGGAAAGTAATATTGTTCTCAAATAAACTTGTAATGACTTCAAATTTCTCTTTAGTCGATGTTCCATGAATAATAATAGGTACAATAATAACTCTTCCACATAAGTTTATAATATTTCCCTTAAAAAGGCCTATTCTTCCCAATGAAGGTAACACAACAGGCTTTCCCAAAATTACCCAACTTTCTTTTGTCATAATATTCACATATGTTTCCTCATCAAGAAACATGGACCTCCTTTAAGTATTTAAGAATGCCATTTTTTTTTTTAATTTATGTGTTGTTTTACTTTCTCGTGATCTCCTCAAACTCCTGACATTTCTGTGAAATATCTATCATTTCTTTCTAACTCAGAATAAATATAGGGGTCTGAAATTTCTCTGACCTTTTCTCTTTATGGATTTCTAATATGCCCTTGGTATCTTGACTTCTTCATAGTTTTCTTGTCTCATATTCATTTGTTCAACTTTAGCAATAATCTTGGACAATCCTCAACCTCATGTAGGGACTCACAATGCTTACAAAAATAAATAGGACCCATTAGGCATTCCTTAGCAATATGTTCTGTATTCTCTGCAATTATAGCACAATGTCAATCCTCTTTTTCCTTTAAACGTTCCCCAACCTCTTATGTACTACAAATTAGGATCATAAGGCTAAACCTATACCTCAAAACAAATTCTAGGTTCCCGTGATCCACTTATTAGTCCAAAAGTCTTTATGCATAGAATAAATATATCTTTTCTCATGTCTACTAACTTTAATCAAAATCAACTCTTTCTTTCTTCAACCTGTGGCCCTACTCAGGGAAAACATCCCAAACATAATTAAATTCATACTTTTAAAAACAAAAATTTTCACCATTCCTATATTATCAAAGCACAAAGCTATACCTATTATAAGAGATCTTACCTTTTCTTCAGATCGGGCTTTCTTCTTTAGCATAGAGCATCGCAGTAAAGTACTATGCACTTTGACAATAGATCTACACACATAATTTCTCTTTTCTTTACTTAATTTCCCAACAACGCCAGCTTCAAGTCCCAACAGCCAGAAATAATTTGTTGGCATGGGGAAGAACTAATTCACACTTAAAAATGCACCAAAAACCCCTACCACTGCCCTACAACACCTGGGAGTAGTGGTGAAGTCTCATGTTGTGACAGCACAGATCTAGTGTGTCTCTAACCAAGTTAAATATATAACAACACTTCATGTGAGTAATAGCAACACTGAAGGTGATATGAATTAGCTTCTATTAGCTTTGTTACCATCATCACATAACAAACCCTAATATAGATCGACACAATAACAACAAAAAGATTAATCACTTTCAATCATTTTAGCACATGTAATAGGTTAGATCTAGCATTCATTCAAAGTAAACACTAAGAAACAACATATCTATCTAACATTCATATATATAAGAACTGAGATTCATAAAATAAACAACACAACACAAAGCAAACCAAAGACAAGATATACATGGTTCACCCCAGGCACCACCAACTTTTGTCTCTTTGTATTATTATTCAATATCTACATCTGTTGGACTCCGTAAGTAATTCAAGCCATCGTAGAGGTCAAGCTTTCCTCAAGACCTGACAAGAGATCTAGTAATCAGTACTCAGATCCTCCATCCAAACGCAGGTCAAGGCACAAAGCCAACTCTATCAAGCACAAATACCTAACACAAAGACATTCCCTTGCATAAATCTTATCGAATTGCTTGCAGTTAGACACTTTCCACACTTCTCTAAAAGCCTCTCTACCATATACATTCTTACTTATTTATACCTTTATAATCCCTCACAATAAGGCCTAATCATGGTAAAACCCCCATGGGCCTACATCACATAACCCCTAACTCCCAGAACTTACCTCACTGGGTCCATATCCCATACAAAATCATGAGATCTCTAATCCCTCACTCCACCTTAGGTGATCCTTTCTCAAATTAATGTGTCAAAGTCCAAAATGTGGTCCAAAACCCCACCAAGGTTTCCCCAAAACTTGATTGAGGGTCAACACCACTACAACCTCGATTCAAGAACCTTCTATCCAACATAAGGAGATTGACAAGGTTGCAACAAAGAAAATATCTCTCAGACACAATCATCTCATGTATCCCAACTAGTTGAATATTCAACCCCTCCATCAATAGGTTTGTTAAATCCTTCCACAAACTAAGTAGTGCAACGCTCTAGTAAGGCAAGCAACTCATCAAGATTCAATTCAACAATCACTTTCCCTCTCACTCAAAACACCTATCCAAAATGGATATCAAGCTTTCCCAGGAGGAGGATAGATCCAGTGTATTCACCCACCTATTCCAATCGTACAAAACATTCGGGCAACTACAATTTTAGTATTTGGTTCTTAAACCTGGGGCCATTTTGAAGGCTTAAATGATTTTTTTCTGGATCGAGCACCTCAACATAGAAAAAGGCTTTGATTCAGCCCCAAAATGAATCTCCTCGATGATATATTTCAAATGATCTATATTGTGCCCCAAAGAAATATCATATGGAAAAGTTACTCTCAAGAAGTTGATATACCTAAATTACCCAAAACCTAGTCCATAAAATTGTTGGCTTTCATCTTCCAAGATAGGGATTTGGATTTTGTTTATGTTTATAATGCCTTTAGAGCCTCCTTACTGTAATCATCTTCTCAAGAAACTGAAAGTAACCACTCATCTCTTAGGAGAGATACAAACCACCATCTCTAGTGAGTCTTCTACTCAGATGGCATTTTGTATATTTCGCCATTAATATAAAACGCCCATGTTTATGGTTACATCTCAATGGTATGTTTTATTATTTGATATCTGAGATATATCTATAGATTTATTTATTATATCTCCACTATCATTCTCGAAATAAAACCTACATGGATCATTAGTTACTCATTAAATTCATTCGTGGTTTGTTCTCAATGTACACTATACAAGGAAACTTGAATACCAACCTGAGAATGTTGAGTCAAGGATGCAAAGAAACCAAGTCATATAATAATTGGAATCTAGTTCTTACCTTAATCCGATATAATATGTGGCTATGGATAAGCAATGCAATATGCGAATTATGTTTCTATGTTGTAATATTAAAATGTGATGCCAACTACCAAGGACATGATCAAATATATAGGCCGATTAATCCACAAGAGATGAGAGAGGCCCAAGAGAATGCCTAAGAGTCCAAGGGGGAATTAAGCATGTATATTAATTCACCCACATTTTCTCGATTTGTTGAACCACATGTATTAAGCCTCATTTTCCAAATTGAGTGCTCCCTAAGTCAATCATTGAATACATGTGTGTGGAGGGTATGAGTGGTCATCCCATAGCTGGGGCAATAATGGGATGAGAAAAATATTCTTGGGAAGTTTGTGAGTCAATAAAACAATCTAGAGGAGAAGAAATTTGGATGGGTGGCTACAACAGTTTTACACACCGTTTGTGCATGAGCAACAAGTAAAGAGAGAAAGAAAGAGAGCTTGGAGCCTCGTGGGAAACCATGGAGGGATAATTCTAGAGAATGTTGGAGCATACCTGAAGAATTTTGGAGGTGAATATTGAAGAGCCAAGTTGTCATTCTTGAAGAGTGAACTCCTCAGTGAGTTTTTTAAATAAGAGAGTGTTTGTTGTTATTTGTTGGTAATTTTCCTGGCAGTGAGTTCCCAACAAAGAGATTCATAGTTACCTAAGTGAGAGACCTTGATAAATGCATGGTCCACCCTATGGACTCAGAGTAGTGAAGTGGTACATCCTTTGGTTGAGCAGGTGACGAGGAAGATACCTAGAGGTAATTGGGGATAGTTGTAGGAGGAAACCAACAGCTTGTGTCCTAATGAGTTGTGAGTGAATTGTGAGAGACACACTTCTCTTCTAGATTCCTAGCCCCAACTAGGGGGTGAATTGTTGTTGATATTTGGAACAAACAGTTCATGGTTGGGTGGAACTCCATCCCAAGCAGTCGGTTACTGGTGTTGAGTAAAACATAAGGCCTATCTTACTTATGTTGTATTATGAGTTATTTGTTGTGCATGAACTTTGTATATTTTGGAAATTATTTATATGTTGTTGTAAGTAAGTTTATTAGTTGCATTTCCTATCTGTCTTCAATGGATATAGATGCATGTAACTAATTGTAACAAACATTGGATAAATCTATAGCCTCCAATTTTGTAATGGGGCACCCAAGAAATTAATTAGATAGAAAATATTTTAATTTGTAAGAGTATCTCTACACCATAATGTTCCTTGGTTGGACTAGGGGACACTACATTATGGTATCAGAGTGTTTGGTTCAAACATCAATCTTTCATGGGAAAAGATAGTTGTAAATTGAGTAAATTATTGTTTCATACTTCAATTTGTGCGAGATTGGGGAAAAATGGATACACTAGAGTGAAATCCCCAAATTTGTGGGTAAATTTTGATTTTAAATGCCTCAAGGAAGTTGAAGAGATGATCGAGGGTGTGATTCTACAAGTTGTAGAGTGAATTTAACTTGGAATGGTTGAATTTCACATTTCAATGGCTACTATAGAAGTTACACATAGTTTTGTAAATTGTGGCCAAGATAGCGTGTGATCGCGAGATCAACGACCTATATTAACCTTGATAAATTTAAAAATTCATAAGGTTTCAGCCATTTGGTCAGAACTTCAAATGACTAAGATTAATTTTAGCCATTTGGAAAATATATAATATCGACAATTCATATTGCTTTTCGTCCATTTGGAAGTTAGAGCATAATTGATGGTCAAAATCATCCTGGGTGAGAGATTGACGGCCCAAATTTACCTAGGTTTTATTTCAAAATTGTTTAGTGTTGAAGTTCACCAACAAAAATTGTTGACGAGTGATGGTCTGATAAGCCGAATTGGTGAAGAGTTTTGAAAAATTCATCGTTGATGGTCAGATGGTCAATGGTCGAGGCTCGGTGGTTGGCTAGACTCAAAGAAGTGTTTTAAATTGCTAACATAAATTGTGTACTGTCGATGGGATGAATGTTGGGCATTGGCTCACTTGGAGATGTTTTTTGATCCAACAAGAGAATTTTTTTATTCCCAAGTGGGATGATGTTCATGAGTTCACCAATTTAGTGAGATGTTCAAGTCATCTAAGAGAAACGATTGATGGTCACAGGTGGTGATATGTTTCATTCCAAATATCATCCAAGGTCACCCATGTCAACATTCATGTGTCATTTCATGTCAACATATACACGTCTTTCCATGTCATCATTTTCCACGCCAACCTAGATTTGGTTGATGATCGATGATTGGGTTGACCAAACTAGAAAAGTGTTTCGTCAGTCAACGGGGATGACCAATAGCCAATGTGATGATGGTCGGACGTTGGTTGAATTGGTGACAAGCTTCATTCACCAGTAAAATTTGTTGACAATCGATGTCCAATGGTTGATTCGGTTGGTTTAGTGTTGTGTTGTGAATTGGTTGTCAAGAGAATGGGCTAATGGTCGACGGTTGGGTCAATAGTTTGGGAAAAATGTTGTGCATGTCAGTGTTGGAAAGTGTCAATCATCATCATTGATGGAGCTTGATCAACGAATTATATTTCACCCTATTTGAGATCAACGACTCACATTTATAGGGTTTCTATAGCAATAAAATAGTCAGTTTAATATGAAAATTTCCAATTTTTTCATATTTTCGAAGGTCATTAAATTGTAGAGAGATTTTGAGGCCCTAAATGACGCTTTTTACCCAATCAAATGTCACAAGAATAGACTATATCAAGGTACAAGGTAAATTCTATCTCTACAACTCAAATAAAATAAACCTCAAGAGAGTTAATGAATGAGCTACATTACTTACAAGGTAAACATAGCCTGTATGTGAAAAGTTACAACCAAAGATAAGTGGGTAAAATTTTCACGAAATTTACATCCATAGCAATAACTCCTAGCTAAGAAGTCCATTTGGGGAACACAAGTATTATATGGAAATCTCATGATCAATGAAATACATCCATGGGAATGATTTGAACTGGATAATGTGTGTGTGTAGAAGAAAAGAAGACACTTGTAGTATTATTACATGGTAATTGGGTAAAACAACCTAAACTTTTTCATACCATAAATTTCAGCTCAGAGGTTGGAATTGAGAAAATGAATAGTCATTGAAAACGTATTATATATAAGATCCCCAAACCAAATTTTCCACAATCCTATCCGTCCCTCCTCTCAAATCCTATTGAGGCATGAGTTAACTATTGAAAGATGTTTAAGAGATAAATTCATATAATGAATCATATATTTATTTTTTGCATTTTTTCCTTCATAAATTGGGATACATAATAACATGTATTATAATTCATGAAATGTTGTGTGTGATTTTCAAAGTAATCAATTATGCACATTTTTGCATAATTAGAGGTATAGGAAAGAAAAATTTGGTTCTTGTATGAGGACTAGAGTTATGGTCTTGAGGGATTTTGAAGATGTTTGTAGAGAAATCTCGTGGATTAGTACTCCAAAGAGGAGGCATTTCTATATTGATTTCATTCCAGGAGAAGCCCCATTGTTGAAAACACCTTAGAGAATGGGCACGCTAGAATTGAAAAGAATCAGTAGCTTGCTTCTTTGAAAAATTACAAAGAAGGTATATATCTCATTTCATCACCTTATAATACATAAGTGTGGAGCTATAGAGATGATAATGAAAGGATTATGAAGGCTCAAGAGGAGATACTTCAAATTATGAAATGTTTCAAAATAAAGTCAACAAGGACTCTAGCACCAAGAAATAATTCAATGCTAGACAAGTGCCAACATCCAGATCCCAAAGAAAAGAGATGATCATGGAAATTATAGACAATCAAGAAGAAGGAGGAGAACCATCATTATCCAAGGAAATACACAAGAATAACTCATGCAAGTTCAAACTGTGGAGAATCCCCATGTATCTTATTCTATATGAAAAGGAGAAGACCCGAGGGAGACATCTTGAAAAGTAATCTAAATAAGATTAAACCACCTACTTTCAATGGTGATCACATAAAGAAAGGAGAAGAGGTTGAGGTCTGGATGTTTGAAATGAAGAAGTATTTCTAGATGAATGATTACCCATCCTGAGTAGAAGCTATAATTTCAACCTACCACTTGCAAGGAAGGAAAACCATGTGGTGGGATCAACTCTTAAGAAATCCAAGAACCTTTGACAGAAGAGGATATCATAGAGTAAATTCAAAGGATATTTCCAATAGAAATATTTTTTTGAGCATTACTATGAAAGGAAGATGAAATATTTCTTTGAACTCAATTTGGGAAGAATGAATATGGACGAATATGAAAATAAGTTCTTAAATTTTTTTAAGTATGTTGACTTCATCAAGGATGCGAAGGTCAAAATCCAGAGGTTCCTCAGTGGGTTACCCTCCTTCTACAGTGACACGATTCAATATGATAACCCCAAAAATTTGGAGAAAAACATAAGGAGAGAAAGGCATATTTATGAGGAAAGAAGAGGAATGCCAATTTTACAAAAGGCATGGAATGACATGATGAAGGGACAAAATATTTTAATCCAAACTTTTTCAAGAAAAGAACCTAGGAAAAGTAGCAAGGTCAGTCATCCCAAAATGAGAACAATATCATTAATTCATTTGGGAAAAAGGCCAAGGGATAAACAACCTGTACAATGTTGGGGATGTGAGGGAAATCACTTATATAGCAACTTCCTTCTAAAAGGAGAAAGAATTAGGATTTTCCACAACATTCAGGAGGCTAAAACAATGTAATACATGGGAGGGGACATGTCAAGGATTTATGCGACCTTGGAAAACAAGAAAGTTGAATATCAATTCGCCATGATTGAAGTGGAAGGTAAGATTTATAACCATCCCATAGAAATTTTAATTGATTATGAAGTTATCCATAGTTACATAAATGATAACATTGTTGAAATATTTCACTTACAAAGGAATAAGGATAAGAAATATTGGTTAGTTCAATTAGAGACAAGGGATAAGAGGAAAATCAATAAGTTGGTTAAATATTTTCTAATAGACATGAATGGGCTCAGTACAAAGGTAGATGTAAACATCATACCATTGGCTTCATATGATTATGTAATTGGCATGGATTAGACAGAAAAACACCATGTTGTCCTAGATTGTTATAACAAGACAATCACATGTATTGATGAAGAAGGGAAGCAAGTAAATATTCAAGGAATTCCAATAACTATAGTTGTTAGAGAGATTTCAACTATGCAGTAGAACACGAGTTTTAGGAGGAGATGTCACATTTTTTCATCCTATATGGAAGAGGCAGCCACAGATAAAGTGACAAGCATTAAATACCATATGGTCTTGAGGGATTTTGAAGATGTTTTTAGAGAAATCTCAGGATTAGTACCAAAGAGAGGCATTTATTTCTCTATTGATTTCATTCCAGGAGAAGCCCCATTGTTGAAAACACCTTAGAGAATGGGCACGCTAGAATTGAAAGAATTGTAGTTGCTTCTTGAAAAATTGTTAAAGAAGGGGTATATATTCCCAAGTGTCTGAGCTTGGGGAGCTATAGTTCTCTTTTTGAAGAAGAAATATGGATCCTTAAGGGTGTGTATTGATTTTAGGTAGCTGAATAAACTCACCATAAAGAATAGATATCCTTTTCCAAGGATTGATGATTTGTTTGATCAGCTAAAATGTGAAAGAATCTTTTCAAATATTGACATGGGATCAAGTTATCATCAAGTGAGGATAAAGGAAGAAGACATAAAAAAGAAAACAATCAAGACAAGACACCCGCATTAGGAATTCGCAATAGTGCCATTTGGACTGTCAAATGTCCCAGTTGTTTTTATGTTCCCGATGAATGGACTGTTTAGGGAGCACATGGACAAGTTTGTGACTATGTTCCTAGAATATATAATCATATACTCTAAGTTGGAAGAGGAAAATGAGAAATATTTAAGAATGGTGTTGCAAGTTTTAAGAGAGCATAAGTTGTATGCTAAGACAAGTAAGTGCATATTTTATCAAAAGAAGATTCACTACTTGGGGTAGATAATTTCATCAAAATGGATAGAATTTGATCCTGAGAAGATACATGCCATTAGAGGATGGCCAACACCAAAAAATGTGACAAAGGTTAGATCATTCATGCGTCTTTCCAATTATTACCAAAGATTCATAAAAGGATTCTCAAAGATTGTAGGTCTGATCACTTCCTTGCAAAAGAAGGGAGTGAAGTTCGAATGGACTTCCAAGTTTGAAGAGAGTTTTCAGCAGCTCAAGGAAATATTGAAAAGTGTGCCAATATTGAATATTGTAGATCCAGAGAAATATTTTTTTGTTTTCATTGATGCATGTAAGGAAGGGCTTGGTGGAGTCCTTAATCAGAAAGATCATGTGGTATGATATGAGTTCAAAAAATTAAAAGAGCATGAGAGGAATTGTGTTACCAATGATATAGAGTTAGTAGTGATTATACATGCATTAAAAATGTGGAGACATCACCTCATGGGTAATAAATTTGTTCAATGAACAAACCATTGTGGTCTGAAAATTTTGTTTGGAAAACCAACATTAAATGCCAAAAACAACTAGATGGATTGAATTTCTTAGAGAATATTACCTTGAAATTAAGAATATAAAGGGAAAAGAAAATCAAGTGGTTGATGCACTTAGCAAGAGAATTCATGAGAGGCATATTGTAGCCATAAAAAAATTCAAGGATTAGCTAAAGGATACAATTATTGCAACAACAAATTTGGATCAACAATGTTTGAGCATAAAATAAAAACTATAGCAAGGAAAAATTCAGTAAAAAAATAATTTTTATAAGATGAAAGAAGATGTAATTCTCATGTACAAAGGAAATGTATAGGTGTCGAATTATAATGAGCTAAAAACCGAGTTTTAAAGGAAATGCATCATGTTCCTTATATTGGACACCTTAGATATCATAAGACAATTTCAGTTGTAAGAAGTCAACACTTTTGGTTGGGAATGAATAAAGAAGTGGCTAATTACATAGCCATATGTTTAGAGTGTCAGAAGGTGAAAAAAAAGAATAGGCATACAATTGGGTTGTTATAGCCATTGCCCATTTTAGAATGGAAGTAGGAAATAGTTACAATTGATTTTACTACAAAGATTCCTAGAAGAGTGAAGAAACATAATTCCATGATGGTGGTGGTGGATAAATTTACTAAGGAAACACATTTTATTCCAGTGAAGACTACACACCATACATAAAATATTGTAGAGATATATATAAGAGAAGTTGTCAGACTACATGGGGTGCCTAAGGAAATCGTTTCAGATATAGATTCAAAGTTTACTTCCAATTTTTGGAAGGGTTTGTTCAAAGGCCTAGGGACAAATTTAAATCTTAGTACAATGTATCATCCATAGTCAGAGGGGAAAAAAAAGAGGACTGGTAGAATACCGGAGGACATGCTTAGAATGTATGTGATGGATCAACCATCAAAGTGGGAGGATTATATTGAATTAGTGGAATTTGATTAGAATAATGGGTATCGGGCCTCAATGAACATGAGTTCGTTTGAAGCATTATATGGCAAAAAGTGTAACACACTAGTGAGTTGGGATAATCCAGCAGACCGATTAGTTGTTGCAACATATTTTTTAAAGGAAATGGAAGAGAAGATGGAAACGATCAAGAAGAATTTAAAATCTACCCAGTCTAGGAAAAAAAATTAAGCAAAAAAGAATAGAGTGCTTAGTGATTTTAAAGTGGGTGAACATGTGTTTTTAAAAGAGAAGGAAAATATAATCTCGCTAAGATTAGGGATTTTCCCAAAGTTTGCACCAAAATATTGTGGAACTTTTGAAATATTAGAAAAGATAGTGACTGTTTCATACATAATAGCATTGATTTCATCCTTGAGAGTGCATAATGTATTTAATGTGTCATTATTGAAGACATATCTTCCTAACCCTAAGCACATAATTGATTCGAATGTGATCCAGGTGGAGCACAAAGGGGATTTTTGGGTGGAACCAGTATGCATCCTGGATCAAAAAGTGAAAGTGCTCAGGAATAAGGCCATATGGGTAGTAAATGTTCAATGGACCTGATATTATCTTGAAGGTGAAATATGGGAGCAAGAAGAGAACATGTGGGAAGAGTACTCATAATGTTTTGACAATTTTAAAGAAAACAAAATGAAAGACTCCATTTTGAGCAACTAGAGTTTGGGAACCACATCTTAGAGTCTTAAACAATTGTGTTGGGGGGCCTGATAAAAAAAATGGCTCATTCTTGGTTTAATCTTGATAAACGAATGGAACATTCCTTAGATTAGGCCTTGTAAATGAATGGTGCATTCCTTGGTTCAATGAGTTTAGAGGAACAATAACTTATGGTTGGAATTGTTGTTGGAGCTATGAAAGTGCAACATCTTATTTTCTAAGTATTGTGATGTAAATTTTCATATATGTATGTCGCCTTGGTGTGAACTGAGGAAAATGCACAATTTTATGGGAGGGGGAATGTAGCATCCCCACTATAATCCCTAGTTTAATTAATGCTTAATGTGGATATAATATGTGGCTACGACCAAACGATGTAATATGTGAATTGTATTTCTATGTTTTAATAATAAAATGTGATGTTAGCTAATAAGGGGACATGGACATAGATGGGGGTTGAATTAATCCATAAGAGAGGGGAGGGTCTAAGAGAATTCCTATGAGGGAGTCCAAGGGGGGAATTAACCATGTATATTAATTCACCCACATTCCTGAATTTTATTATCATTATGTATTAAGATATGTTTTCTAATTGAGTGTTACCAAAGACAATCATTGAATACAAGTAAGAGGGTGGGTGTGATTGGTCACATCCCATAGTTATTCGAAACATGGGGGATGATTAAAATCATCTTGGGGAAGTGTGTGAGTCAAGGAACCAAGCCAAAGGATAAGAAATTTGGATGGGTGGCTACAACACTTTCACACAATCAATGTTTGTGCATGAGAAGCAAGTAGAGAGAAAGAAAGAGATCTTAGAGCCAACACAACTATGGAGGGTGAATTTTAGAGCACGTTGGAGTGTATTTGGAATGTTTTGGATCTGAATATTGAAGAGTCGGGTTGTCATGCTTGAAGAGTCGAAACTATTTATTTTGTGCTAATTTAGGGAAAGGTTGAAACTTGCTTACAATATTAGTTAGTGCATAATATTTATCATAATTTTTCCATTTTTTATAAATATATAAGGCTTGGAATATTATTTATGCATAATATTTATCATAAATTTTAATTTTTTTACAAATCATATTGCTTTTGAAAAGCTAATTATCACTGAAAAGATTCACTCTTTCCAACATTATAACTTATTTTTAACCTTATTACTACATATACAAATTTCACCCTCTAACTTTATGATAAATTATTCTGAAAATAATAATAATACCAACTTTTGTGGGTTCAGAGTGTCTTCAATGGTAGAGTCTTGATCATGGAGTTTTGTTGTTATTGGTTGATCTAAGCGGTTTCGATCCCGCGACACCGGTTATGTGATTTCTTTCTTTAAACAAACATGCGTGATATGTTCTCTCTTCCAGATGGTGGCAGTGGTTATATAGTTCTAACTAATTCTGGTTGGCGGTCTAAACACATTATTTCAAACTATCTTCTATGAAACTATCTGCTCGTCCAAAAATATACATGGTAAACATACTATAAATTTTCAATTATTTGGATACATGGCAAACATAATATAATTTTTCAATTATTTGCTTATTCTTTGAGCACTCTTACATTATTATTTCGAATGGGATGAAATACAATTAAACAAAATTTGTTGTTACGCATGAATAGATTTTGCAACCATGAAAATCTATTAACTTTTAACTTTAATTTTAAGCCTAATAATCAACAAGATAAATACATTATAATATCCATTTAATTTAATTGTATTTTATTAATTATATGTTTTACTTGTTAATTATTTGAGCACTCTTTCATTATAATTAAAAATAGTATCAAATACATTTAAATAAAATTTGTTATTATTCAATCAAATAAAATTTGTTACTACACACATGAATTTTACAATCACAAAAATCTACAAGTTTAATTTTAAACCTAATAAACTATTAGAATCTACTAAGTTTAATTTTAAACTTAATAAACTATGAGATAAGTACATTACTTTGTTGTTAATTATAAAACTTAAAAAATTTATTAAATTTAATTTAAACTTAATAAACAAAGACATTGTTGATAATTATAAAACTCTTTCAAATTGCTAGGACACCCAATTTTGTTTTATTGAATATATGCTTTCTTGGTTAATTTTTGAGCACTTTTCCATTATAATTTCGAAAGAATCAAATACAATTATTAATTAATTGATTCTTATTTCATTACTTTAATTATCAAATAATTTATTATAATGTTAACAATTTTTCTTTACATTATTAGCAAATCCACCTATTTCCCTTGTTTGATTCTTCCAGTTGCATTTATTTAGTACATATATCTCTTTTATTTTTTTTGTGTATTGAACTAGATTTACATTTTGTTTTTATTGAGAACATAGCTGTTGTCACGACAATGTAAGTTTTCTATTCATCTTATTTATTTAATTTTAAAAATTATACACATTGTAAGTTTTATATTCATCTTATTTATTTTATTTAATTTTAAAAATTATATACTGACTGAAGTTAAATCAAGACCTCACTTGCTCATGCATTGCCTGGTCTAGATTTCTAAGTTAAAGTAATATTTTCTTGAGTCTGCGCCCATTTGATCCCCTTTAATTTATTCATTGTGACATACAAACTGATGGGCACTGGCCTTACCTTTGTTGCAATCCATAGGTGACTTCCAGTGCTAATAAGCCACACGCATGACTGATCGATGACCAATTGCGTATGCGCACTGTTTACCTGGAGCCTTTGGAAGATACCAGCCGATAAAGTGGGGATAAAATGAGATACCACGGGTTCAAATGATCAAGAGACATCTCAGTAGCTGAAGCAAGTGAAGCTATCCATTTTCGAACTGTACCAAGAAAACAAGGAGCTGAGACAACAAATGGCAACAAAGATCACATAAGCATCAACAACACAAGGTCATGGAAGAAGACATGAACAAGAAAACAGTGAGGATAAAGGAAGAAGACATGAAAAAGAAAACATTCAAGAAAAGACATGCACATTATGAATTCACAATAGTGTCATTTGGACTATAAAATGTCCCAACTTATTTTATATTCCCGATGAATGGAGTGTTTAGGGAGCACATGGACAAGTTTTTTATTATGTTCCTAGCAGATATAAGAATATACTCTAAGTCAGAAGAGGAAAATGAGAAATATTTAAGAAGGGTGCTGCTAATTTTAAGAGAGCATAAATTGTATGCTAAGATAAGCAAGTGCATATTTTATCAAAAGAAGATTCACTACTTGGGGCATATAATTGTTGGAATATAATGGATGTGCTCATTTTACCATTGACAATATCTCTATTGTCACCCAAACATAGGCCGAAGCCACCCTCCGAGCACCTTAACCTTGACAGAGAATCACTCTGGAAGCAAACCCTAGGCTAGATAGACAAACAAAGGGTAGTGCACCTTTCCCCAAGGATAGC
>SNQJ01S0170126.1:0-22291 GCA_010110895.2 Picea sitchensis
AGTTCAAAAGTGAAGAAGGAGAGGATCCTCCTCAAATTCCTCCTTCACCTCCTTCTTGTCCTTCTTCTTCAAGTTCAAGTTCTAAATCCATTGCCAGAAAACATGTCCATAAACATAAACATGAAATGCCTTTATTAAAACTTGATGTGAAATTTGAATTACCTATGTATGATGGTGAAGTCAATGCAGAGAGACCTGATAATTGGATTAGACAAATGGAGGTTTATGGCAGTGTGCAACAAATCAAGGATGAAGCAACTCAAATCAAGTTGGCATCGCTTAGACTTGCAAGCAAAACACTCATCTGGTGGCAAAACAAGTTGCAAAATGGCACACAACAAGTGGGTAATGTATTTCCATCATGGAAAGTTTTTGTTTCAGCACTTAGAAAGCAATTATATCCTTTGGGTTATAAAGAGAAGGCTTTAATTGAATGGAAAGATCTTAAGCTAATAAAGCGACATACACATATGGATTTCGTAAAATGGCATTGATGTTAAATGTTCCTTTACATACCCAAGAAACTCTTATGAAGTATATAGGAGGTTTACCTGCACATATTCGTAACATTGTATTCATGTTTGGACCTACTAATCTTGATGAGGTTTTTGTTCAAGCTACATACATTGAAGCAGGGAAAACAAGGGTTGGTGTATCAGGGGAATTGCCTTCAAGAAAAGATGACAAAAAGAGGTGGAATGGAAAAAAGGCAAATCCAGTGACAAGAAAGGAAGAGAATCCCTCTTGCAAGAATTGCAAGAAACAGGGGCAGGATGAGGACCGTTGTCGGAAATTGCATCCCGAGAAGAGATCGAAGTGATTCAAAGAAAGGAAAGGGAGGCAAATTGTTGCAGCAGCAACACGACCAACATACTTGGGATCGGATTCAGGTGATGAATCAAAAGTCTCATTGGTTGGTTTGACAGGTAAACTTGGTGATGGATATGATTCTAGAAGTAAATTGTTTCACTTAAGGGTCATTATGAGGCATACCAAGGTCGACACATTGATAGATAGTGGATCTCAATCTAACTTGATTTCAGAGGAATTGGTTAAACAATTCGGATTAAACACTCAAATGCATCATAAGCCTTACACACTTAAATGGATAAGCAACAATCATCAATTGCACATAACAAAGCAATGCACATTTAAGTTTGCAATTTCATCTAAGTTTGTGGACGAGGTAACATGTGATGCGGTGCCACTCAATGAATGTGGAATGGTCTTAGGCAGTCCTTACTTGTATGATCGTAAAACAATCTTCTACAAGGAAAAGAATCAATATCACTTAACGAAAGCAGGTCAAGAATATGTTGTGCATGCTCATCATTTAAAGGCAAATAAATCTCTTCAAACAATGGAACAATTAAGAAAGACAACTGAAGCAAGCAACACATCTATAATTGTTTCAAATCAAGTAATTGATCTTAAACAAGAACATGAGATGATTGTAGAATGGAAGATCAATCATACTTTCCTTCAAGATAAGATGATGTCATGCAAGTATTACAAACATATTAGCTCATTTTCATTCATATTTTTGATGTTATCATTAGTAATGTTGTCAACATGGATGATAGTGGTTTCAGTAAGATGTGACAGGATACAAATGGCTAACAATATGTTGTTAGTTATCATGGTTGTTTTACAGTTGATCTTGATGAGACAGGTGCACAGGACAGAGTTTAAAGACATGGAACAAGTGGGGTGGCCTATCCCGCACTTGATGACTGGTCAATAACCTTTTGGAGGACCAAAAGGTCTTTAGTGGGGAGGTGTGATCCAAAATTGGATCTCAGGACCAAATTGGGTCCAAGAAGGCCTAAAAATCAAAGTGATCAGAATGGATTCAAAATGGACGTGTGTGTAGGCCTCATCGATATGAACCCAACACAACTTGAACGGGCTCAAACGAACATCATATGCTCCAAATATCGCGATCTGTTTGTTTTGCCAAACAAGCAAAAATTTGATGACTGTACAGTCCATACATTTCGTACAGTGCTATGTGGTAACTGACTGTACAAGTCGTGCAGTCATACAACTGACATTGAAGGGTACAGTTGGTGTTGACGTGGGAAGACTAGTGGATGAGTCGGGGAGTGACACATCTCACCATTGCAAGGGTGACACGTGGCACGTCCATATGACTAACGCGGCATGTTCGTACGGATGATGTGGCACGTTCGTACAGCTGACATGGCACGTCCGTACGACACGTGTAAAACATGGCAGGTACAGTGGCAGGTGACAGAGCAGACACATAACATATGTGGATGAATAGGCGATTGTCACGTGGCATGTGTTCGACGAATAGCATGGTGCCACGTGGTCCAGTCCTAGGCTGCCACATGGCACCCCTCCATTGGTTGGTTGGTATGGTAAAAGTTTATGGTCTATGGGATTCGAACCCGTGACTTCTCGTCTGGGCTAGTGTATTAGGAGGGTCGAGTTGGCCAACCCGCCCACGGTGGATCCTATTACCAAAGGTCTAAAACATATGTTTAAGCTCAAAATATTTGTCAAGCAGGGGACTAAAGGGTTGGGGCCTAGCGCTAGCCCCCAACACACGAGCATACCATATAATCTATCATGTTGGTGCAGATATGTATTGGCCCTAGCTCTAGCACATATATCACGGTCCTATGTATACACCATATGTCGTTGTTAGCGCTTAAAAGGGGTTAGTGCCTGGTCGGTCGGGCTAGCATGCCGACCAGGCCGCATAACCAGGGGCCATTCAACTGAGGGTCTAACAAATTAGAGTGCTTGGAGGAATCAGACGTGGCCACATGTGCCACCTTATGACCAGGGGCCAGCGCACAACAATTTAGCGCCTGGCCACATGGTGTGTGCCCATATGCCTAGGAGCGCGGTAGTTTGGGGCTGTGCCCAGAATTTATGCCATTTTTGGGTATTATACATTATATTATGATTTTTTAATGATTTTCTCAACAGTTCGAGGAGATTTTGGTCATTTTGGGGGGATATTGGGACCTTTTTTAGGCCAGATCTTGGGGAGAAGTTGGGAGGTTGTTACCCACTTCTAGTCTATATAAAACAGAGGTTCTTGAAGCCATTGAGGAGGTTCAAAACATATTTATGTTGAAGAATTATTGAGCCAAAGCCATTTTTATGCAGGGAATCCATTGAGGAGAGCACATTTGCGGGCCATTTCTGGGAGCTTTGTTCATCTTATTTCAGTGTTGTTGGTTTTGTTGGGTTCTAGAGATTTGGTAGAACAAGACCAGATTAGTTTGTAATCCTTTTGGCACTGTGATGATTTCCTTTTAAAGCTTTGAACAGAAATAAAAAAGCCTCACCCACTGAGACAAAGGTCCGGAGACGTAGGCGAGATTGTCGAACTCCATTATAACTTTTGGTGTTTTATGGTTTCTTGTTCTTCATGCTTATGTTCAGATCTGTATATTATCTTATGACTTCTATGTTTCCTCTTTAATTCTTCCTCTTTCATTCATTTCCTAAATGGTAATTTAACTCATGCAAATTAACTCAGCCATTGTCGTTTAAAAGATCTTTTCAGATCATTAGTAGTGGAAACGTTGAATGTAAGTAGATGTGAAAGAAAGAGAATGTTTGATTATGTTAGCATCATTATTTCAGTTTTCATCCTTGTTACTCAGTTTGTTACAATGAGCCAAATGGTCTGAGTATGGGGGACATATACAGGTCAATTGGGGAGGCATTACCCTCACTTAGTGTTTGAATGAAAACCTTTTGGTGGTCCAAAAGCTTCTCAATGGGGAGGATTGATCAAGGAGGATCCAAAATACCTTAAAATTCAAAGGTCTCAAAACTCAATGCAAAGGTTTCCATCGTGAAGAGCTTGATGAGAGATTTTCGACATTGTTTGAATGAGCTCAAATAGACTTCGTATGAAGAAGATATTACGTTCTAAAGTTTTTTCCAAATAAGGAAAAATGGAAGGACAAAGGTGACACATGGAAACCCCATAGGAGGACACATGGTAGTGTGTATGAGATGACGTGGTAGTCCCTACAAGATGACGTGGAAGTCTGCACAAGGTGACACATACCAATCCATACATAACATGTGTCAGAGGAAGGTGACATGGCAGTCTAGTTAGCAGTCCAGCCAACAGGTGACATGGCATCCAGTCAGCAGATGGCATGTTATCAATGGGACATGGGATAATTAGAGGCTGCCACATGGTAGCCTCTGATTATTCAAGAAGGTTCTATGTCAAATAAGACAAAGGGTCGTCTGTTGGAATTGAACCTCGACCTCCAAGCTATGATCACAACAACTTAACCAACCAACCAAGAGAACCGCTTGGTATATATCGTTGGATGTTCTATACTTAAAGTTAATCTTATCATATATTCCATAGAGGGGAGGTCTACGGGCTTGACCCCGCGACGTCCTCGCCAAAAACAACCCCACGTCTATCCACTTGCCAATGTGCCAAACTATTATTTCTTGGCGTATAGTTCAAAAAAATTTGCTTTGATTTCAAAGTATCATATGGACGAAAAATCCCAACAGCCCGCGGGTTCGACCTCGGGGCCCGAGTGTGAGATTTGTATAGCTAAAGTTGCATTCTTTTGTAATTGGAGAGATATATGAGCTTTGTAAGCCCTCTTGGAGATTAGAAAAGGGGAGAGATAGTTTGAAAAGGCTTTTGGAAGCCATTATGTTGCAGCGAAGAAGAAGACCAACTTTGAGTTGAGGACTTGTTGATGTAATCGGTCATTTTTGCATTATAATAAAAGAGGCTACTCACATTGGACGTGGACCCGAAGACGCAACCCACATTGGGTGAACTCTGTCATCATCTCGTTGTGTTTTTCTCATTCTTTTGCTGCTCATTATTGCTCATAATCTCTTTATGTATTTCTTTTGTCTTGGTTTTCATACTCTTTTCAAGTAATCAAATCATTGACTAGCTAAGTTAAAGATCCGGATCAAAGACAATGAAGGATTGACGAGGGTAACACTATGTTTAAAAAGTAAAATGGTGTGTCATACAATAATAAGTGCATTGTCCAGCTAATATTAAAGACAAATCATGGATGCTAAAATCAATGTGCTTTAAGTAACGTGGAGCATTATTTATGGTGCCTCATTTAAAGTTCTACACACCATTCAATCATTTTTGAAAATGAGCATCCCTCGGAAATGCATTATGCACCATTGAGAACACCATCATATAAAAAGTGTTATTTTGTGTTATTGACCCTCTAGTGTGTGTGGGCCATGCATTACTAATAAACGGCGGCCATGCATTACTAATAAACTGTTGTATCAATCACATTGGTGATTTTATGTCGAATTAGCATACATAAGATAAAAAAAAAATCAAAAACCTCTCTTTTGCCACCCATGGCAGAGCCCACACTTAAAATCCTCCTTATATTAAAAAAAAACTTTGAAAATCACTCTCTTCTTTTTTCTTTTTTATATAACAAAGTAATTTTACTTCATTTATTTTTTAAAATAATTTTATATAATTTTTAAATTTAATTTTAAAAATTTATCTAGTAATTTTAATAAATTATCTTATTATGAATATGTTATAATATTAAGTTTTAATGATTATGTATATTTCATTAATTTATAATGATTCACATAGATCCACAATAATATTGACTAAAACAAATTTATATGTAATATACATATTAAAAAAAATTGTTAGCTTACACTAATATGTATGGACTTGTTAATTTGTTCCTTTAAATAAAAATTTTGAAAATCACTTTCTTTCTATTTTAAAAAATAATTTAAATATTTTTCTAATTTAAATTTAAAAAATAATCTAATTATATAAATGAGTTTTAACTTTATTTTATAAATATGTTATAATATTAAACTTTTAAAATAAAAATATATATTTTATTAATTCATATTAATTAGTATGAATTTACATTAAATTTATATGTAAATATAAATATTACAATTACAAAAAGCTATTGATTTAGACTAATATGTTTACACACAATAATCTAGACATTTTACTTAGTGATGATGATGATGATGATTAACGTCCACTAAAACTGACATACATGATAATCTAGACATACACGCTTCCATATATATAATTTATATTTCATTTTCTATGATAAATTTGCACTGTACAATCTATTAACAATGAAAGAAACACTTAAACCTTATAATCCAAAATGAAAGCGACTCATAGTAAATTAAAGTAAAAATCCAATTTCTAATAATAATAAAAAAAGTCGAACATAAACTTAAACAAACATATTTAAATTTTGTAAGTGTCAACATATTTAAACATAGTTGTTTTAATCTTTTCTTGTAATATAAAGTTAAAATTACTCTTTCTAATTTAATAAATTTGAAATTAAAATAAATAAAAACTAATATAATAATAGTTAAATATATTCGGGGTGGTAGGAGTGGAGCAGGTGGGGTTATCTTCTTTCCACAAGGAAATATTAGATTCACTTTCTCATGAAGCCTGGACACAACAACTAATAATTAAGCTAAACATATGTACTCTTCCAAGGTCTACTTTTGGCTTGGAATCAAGGATTGAACTCTGTTTCAATCTCCGGGGATTTGAAAGGGGTTATTAACCATGATGGGTAAAAAACTTTGCCGAGTGACATGAAACTTAGAAACGTACTCACAAGAATCTTCAAAGAGCTGGAAGCCTTCCATTCGTTCTTCCCCTTCCATGATCTTCGTCACAACAACACTAATGTAGATTTCCAAGCTAATCAGACTATTTGCAATGAAATGGGCACTCTCTGGGTAAACATATAGGCTTCTCTTTAATCCATTCCTTGACTTCGTGCATGGTTCTCCTCTAAGATCTATTTGTGGGATCCATACGGGACCCTTACCTTACCCCCTTCCCCTTGGATTGTGTTGAGATTTGGGTACCTTGGAAAGTGGTCCCCTTATGTTTGTGAGTCTCTAAACACGAAGGGGGAGACTATTACCCTCATTACTTTACTTTATGATTCTAATTTCACTTTGACTTAGGAGATTTAAGTCAAAAGTGCAATATGTCACTTAAGTCATTAAAGTGACATTTAATTCACTTTGTGGGCGAGTTAAAGGACATAAAGCAGACTAAGGAAAGTGGGTTTCCTAAGTGAGATTTTTGGATTAGATCTCACCCATCGATTAGACTTGGCTAGATTGGATCTAGGCCATTGATATTTTAGGGTTTGGCCAAAGAGAGGCTAAAGGAGGGAATAGGGAAAAGATGAGATTCATTCTTCACTTGAGAGGAGAGGAGAGGAAAAGGAGGAGAGAACTTCGACGCATTTCTTGAGGAGAGGAGGGTGCACAAGGTTGAAGGTTTGCTATTGGATGTGTGGGAAGGCACATAGCTTGGAGGAAGGTGCTTCCATGGAGGAGAGCACTCACATGAGTTAAGGCACATTCCTAGATTGAGGGCACACTTGGAGGAGGAGGAGAGGCGCACATCCTTGAGGAGGGAGCACCTTATTCATGAGAAGAGGATTCATGGAGGAGGGGCGCACTATCTTGAGGGAGTCTTAGTGAGAGGCTAAGGGTGCATCCTTCTATTGTTTTGGTTCTTGCTAGAGTAGGGGTGCACTAAGGAGAGGTGCACACCAAGCCATGGAGGGAGGCACTTACTTGTGCTTAGAGGGTGTTAATTCCAAGGCAAGAGGGCAAGGGTTTCACAAAGGATCAAGTGGGAAAGGCAAAGGCAAAGCATCTCAAAGGCAAAGGAAAATGAACAAGGGAAGAGGACCAAAGGCTAGCAAATCAGAGGGGGTGCACCAAGGCAAAGGGGTTTTTTACTTGCTTCAGAGGCTGTGAGGGGACATCTTCAAAGGGACGCCAAGGCTTAGAAGGGTTTTATTATACCGGGTTCATTTGTAAATGTTTTGTGTTGTACATTTTTCTTTGTGGCATTCTATATACATCTACTCCAAGTTTCCCATAGGATTTTTTCCCGAAGTCATGTTGACCAAAAACATATATGTCATTTTTCATGCATACTTAAAATTGTTAGATCAACATTTAGAGTTTTAAAGATTGGGAGGAGTGTTATGTGTTTTAGGTTATATTGTATGTGTTAATCATTGGTATGAAAAACACTTGCCAAGAACTGCAAAGGGACCTTGATACAAAAGTGCTCGAGGAGAAAGAAAATAGCAAAACAATTTTTGTCCTAAAAGGCAACAAAGGGTAGTTTTGGAAAGTCAAACTTAGAGCTAAAACCTCATCAAAGACAGGATTGATTTAGCGACAGTAATTTTCTCGTTTTCTTCATGGTATTAGAGCCTTTGGTGGCTAGACTTGTTGATTTCTAGTGCATTAAGTGGGCAATTTTGTGACAGCTAGTTGGCAGATTTTTAGGCGACTTGTTATTTGAGTTTGTGGGCGATTGTTAATAGTTAGGTGATTTTTGACACTTGTAGAACAACCTCTTATACACACATTGGGCCCAGGAATGAGAAATTTGTGTAAGCCTCTTATCACACTGTTTTGTTAGGAATTGAGGTTGTAGTTCTATTGCCTCTTTTTCACACATGTGTTGACAGAAGTGAGGTGGTGTTCTTGTGTTGTTTAACATCCCGATTATGAGAGCTTTAGTGGACAACCATGTCGGTGTCCCAGTTGTGGGCATAAGATAGGCTAAACCAGACTAGCAACCGGTCCCCTTGGAAGACCGGGATCGTTGTAGCCTTAGAGGACCTTGAACTATGGGATATAGTTCCTTACTCACATTGTTATTCCTCTTGTCACTGCTCTTGTGTTGGTGGCGAGTTAAGGAAGAGGAACATCAAGGAAAAAAAATTTGTAATGAGGTGAGAGATACGCCATTTCATCTGAGTAGTAAAGACTATGCATTTGAGATGTAGGATTCTTTATCCAAAGTTATCGAGATAAAACTAGAACAAAAGATGGTTAAAGTAGGATAGAGCTCAAAGGGCATCCCGGATGCTCAATTCCGAGTCGGTTACATCATTCCATGCCAGATTCACTCACATAAGGAGATTAAAGGGTTGGTCGTTGGAGATATAGTGGACCCAGAATTTATGGTGAGGATAGCATTAAACAACTTTACCAAACCATGTGGTTCATTTGTTCGAGGCATTATTGCCCGTGAGGTTATGCTTACTTGGGAGAGACTTTGGGACGAATTCATACATGAGGAGTTGAAATCCATCTATGGGTCTTCTGGACAGCAGTGGATATCTCAAAGTGATGAGGATCTTGCTCTTTAAACAAAGGGCAAGAAGAAGACCAAAAAAGGTTCTAGACAAGGTCCCGAGGGAGGGGCCAAACCACAACAGTGTGGCGGTAGGAAAGAGAGAGAGACATGAGCATAGTGAGATTATTTTCTTGTGGAGAGATGGATTGTTATGCATGATAGTGTCCCAAGAAGAAGAAGAAGCAAACAGTGATTCTACTTGGCGACAACAGGCGAGCTTGAGTTCGATACACAGTTTTGCGAGAGAGTGTGCATTCACCATTTCTTTGTCAGTTGTTACACCATCCACCATCAGGTGGAGAGACAGATTTAGGAGGACCTATTGAATCACTACTATGATTGAGAGGAAGTCAGGGCTGGACAGCATCTTGGTGGCCCGGTCCCTTTCGAGACAACCCGGTTTCATAGTTGTCAAGACAGAGTGTTGGGTGCAAAGGGCTTGAAGGCATTAGATATGTGATGAGGAGGAGAAACAGCACCCTGGAGGTGAAACCTCACTTGGCTACATAAATGAAGCGGTCGGGTTAGACACCAAGGTGGGAATCCCTTGGCGAGAAGGCCAAGTTGAGGATCTTAATTGAGATCTGAGATCAGTTACTTGGTGAGAGACCTACAGAGGGAGACTCTTGGTGAGACCTCAGAAGTGACTCTTGGTGAGATGCAGTGGCGGTAACTTAAAGATGCAGGGAGGCGTGTGGATGGTGAGATGCTAGGAAGTAGAAATCCTTGGTGGGACCAAGGTTGAGATCTTTGGTATGATACAAGATCTAGTTGATCTTGGATTAGTGGAGATGCACTTCCATCTATAGATCATGCAGGTTGAGAAGATCTATGTCAAAGACCATTTTTTATGTTCAGGGTACAACCATACTCAGGAGCAGTACTCCGATTAATGCAACCATGTCCACTACGTGAGGGGATTGGGGTTGAATGGCACTTTCTTCGGTAAGGGGAGTGTTGAGATTGGGTACCTTGAAGTGGTCCCCTTGTGTTTGTCGGTCTAAATACAAAGGGGGAGACTAATACCCTCATTACTTTACTTTATGATTCTAATTTCACTTTAACTTAGGAGTTTAAAGTCAAAAGTGAAATATGCCATAAGTCATTAAAGTGACATTTAAATCACTTTGTGGGTGAGTTAAAGGACATAAAGAAACTGAGGAAAGTGAAGGTTTCCTAAGTGAGATTTTGGATTAGATCTCACACTTGAGTTAGACTTGGCTAGATTGGATCTAGGCCATTGATCTTTAGGGTTTGTGAGAGAGGCTAAAGGAGGGAATAGGGCAAAGATGAGGTTCATTCTTCACTTGAGAGGAGATGAGAAGGAGGAGAGCACTTGGGCACGTTTCTTGAGGAGAAGAGGGGTGCACAAGGTTGAGGGTTTGCTATTTGAGGTGAGGGAAGGCGCATATCTTGGAGGAAGGTGCTTCCATGGAGGAGGGGGCACTCACATGAGCTAAGGCGCATTCCTAGCTTGAGAGCGCACTTGGAGGAGGAGAGGCACACATCTTCAAGGAGGTTTTATATCTATAAGGAGGATTAATGGAGGAGGAAGGCATTGCTTGAGGGGAGGCAGAGTGGGAAGCTAGGGCACACGCTATTGTTTAGGTATTCCTAGAGGAGGGTTTTTGAGGAGAGTCATACCAAACCATGGAAGGAGGGAACACACTTTATTGTAGAGGAGTTACTAATTCAAAACAAGAGAGGGAGCAAGGGTTTCCCAAAGGATCAAGTGGGCAAAGGGAAAGGAAAAGCATCACAAAGGCCAAAGGAAAAAACACAAAGGGAGAGGTACAAAGGCTAGCAAGCAAAGAGTTGCGCACCAAGGCAGGCTAAGCGGGGATCTTCGGGACTCCAAGGCTTAGAAGGGGGTTGTTTTTATTGTACCAGGTTGACTTGGCACCAAGGCAAAGGGCGCCTTGCTTCAAAAGGCTAGCAGGGACATCTTCAAGGGACTCCAAGGCTTCCGAGAAGGGTTGTTATTGTACCAGGTTGACTTGTAAATGTTTTTCGTGTTGTACATTTTTCTTTGAGGCCTTTTATATACATCTAGTCCAAACTGGTTTTCCCCATGGGGGGGGGTTTTCAGGGTCATGTTGACCAAAAACATATGTGTCAATTTCATGCTTTCTTAGAATTGTTAGATCAACATTTAGAGTTTTAAAGATTCAGAGGAGTGTTATGTGTTTTGAGTTATATTGTATGTGTTAATCATTGGTATGAAAAAACACTTGCAAGGGCACCTCAAAAGGACACTTAACCACAAAAATTATCAGCAGAAAGTAACCAAACAATTTGTTGTCCTAAAAGGCAACAAAGGACAGTTTTGGAAATTCAAACTTATAGCTAAAATCTGGTCAAAGACAGACCATATTTAGCACCCTGATAGTACCTCATTTCTCTTCAGATTGTTTTAGAATAAGTCATGCTCCCTCCAGATCAGGCTTGTTCCTGGCCTTGACGTGTGAGATCCACTTTTCAAGCACACTGTGCTTCTAGATTGATCCAGGAGGATCCTTAGGTCCAGAAAATGCTCAAAAATGAAAGTTCTCGGGATCAAATGAAACCAATTCCATTGTGTCCGTCTCGTCGCGCTGATTCCAACCATATATTTACTTCCTCAAATGGACATTGTATGCGAGGGTTATCGCACTCTAATCAAATTCCCAAACAGGGAAAAAGTCAACAAAGTCAACACTGATGTCATCATGTTGACGTGGCATCTTCTGGAGGTGAAACGTGGCAGATGACCGTACAGTGACATGGCAGAGGTTTGGCTTGCTGACTGGGCAGGTGTAGCAGACGTGGTCCAATCAGTGATTGACAAGTGTCACTTTGGTGGGCGAGTTAAACGGTGCCACGTGGCCTAGTCATGGGCTGCCACGTGGCACCCCGTCATTTGTTGAAAATTGTAAAAGGTATGTTGGACTCCATTGAAGTCGACCTCGAGACCTTCGACATGGGGGAACTGCTTTGGGCAGGCCGAGCTACCAACCCACCTACGATGTGACTTATTAACCAAAGGAATTTTAAAATATTTAAAGTGTGTATTTGTTATATGCGGAGGCGGAAAGGGGCTGGGGTCTAGCCCCAGCCCGCAATTATGTTGCGGCCATACAACCACCACTCAACGCTCATCACATCACACCTTGCCACAAGGTTAAGCGCGGAGGAATACGCACATGTCACCACGAGACCGGGGGTTAACCATCATAGAGGGTCGATTGACGGGGGGCTTATCTCGTCCGATCGGGCCTAGGTCCTGTGAACACGCCATAAATCAAGGAGCCAACATAGAAGGGGCCAGTGCGCAAACCCTAGGGGGTTGGCGCTTGGCGATATGAATCCATATGAATGTGTAAAATGGGGGCGCGCCCAGACCAGAGGGGTTGATTCTGATTTTTGTAACATAAGTGGATTTTTTGTTATAGTTTTGGCCTAGATTGGGCATTTTTGGAGATTTCTTTGCCATTTGTAGGGGGATTTGATCCCAAAAAGAGGCCAGATATTTGTGGGAATTTGGGCTTCCCTGACTAAGCCTAAAAACTATATAAACCAGGATTTTTGAGCTTGAGGGGGTACTTTTGTATGCAAGGAATGTGAAGAGGAGTTTGAGTTAATGGCCCATTTCTCATGTTTTGAGGGGCATTGAGTCATGTTTTGAGAGGAGATTATTGAAGCATGTGTGCATCTGCACAAGGAGGTCTTGTACAACAGATCATAAGCATGCTTTTAACATCAAAGAGACATTGTAAAGAGAACTTGAGCATTAAAGATCAGTAAGGCGGTCCTCCGCTTGGAAGCGGGCCCAAAGAGGTAGCCACACATCGATGAATTACATTAACAAGTTCTTTGTGTCTATTTCTCTTTCTTATTGTTATTATCTTCTCTTATTTGCACCATGGTTTATGATGGTTGAACTCTTTAATCATTCATGAGCATCAAGTTAATGTCAATTTGTCCAACATGTTAGGTAGATACTTTCAGTGTTGCAGAGAGAGAAACGTTATGTAAAGTTGTCAAAATGTGAATTTGGCAAAACATCTCTTGTATATTTGGGTTACATTGTAGGGGGTGGAGAACTCAAGATTGATCCCTCTAAAGTTGAGGTCATTGTAAATTGGCCAAAGCCTACAAATGTAACTGGAGTAGGAAGCTTCATGGGGGCAACACAATATTGGAGGAATTTTATTGCAAACTTCTCTCTAATTGCAACTCCTTTACATGCTTTGACAAGTGTGAAAAGGGGATTCCATTGGGGAGAAAGCCAGCAAAAAGCTTTCAATACTTTGAAGGTCAATATTAGTACAACTCTATTCTGGCATTGCCAAATCTCCAACACTGTTTTGAAATTGAAACCAATGAAAGTGACTATGTTATGGGGGCAATTTTGATGTGGCACAGAAAGCCCATATGATATGATTATGAGAGCTTCACTACAACAGTAATTAACTATCCAACCTATGATAAAGAATTGTTTGCTTTAGTACAAAGTGTTAAAAAGTGGAAACATTACTTAATGGGAAAATAAACAATAATACATACTGATCACCAACCATTACAGTATCTACAATCAGAAACTAAGCTACAACAATCAAGGCATTTTAGATGGATGGGATTTTTACAACAATTTCATTTGGTCATCAGATATAAAAAGGGCACTCACAATAAATTTGTTGATATGTTATCAAGACCTCCTAGTACAATTGTTGCAATGATTAAGCACAATTCAATTACTCATGAAAGTTACATTGAACAATATGTTGAGGACAAGGATTTTAAGGAAGTCTAGATGCAACTTTAAGTCATGGTAAAAGAGCAGAAGAATTGAATTATCATATTAAAGACAAACTTTTGTATCATTTGGGCAAATTATGTATTCCAGAAAGTGAAAGAGTTCATGTAATCGGGGAGGCACATACTTCTCTTATAGCAGGACATTTTGGTGTAGACAAAATAGTTGCTCAGTTACAAAGGTTTTGTTATTGGCCACGAATGCATGAAAATGTGTCTAAGTATGTAAAAGGATGTACTATGTGTGCAATAAGCAAACCAAGTAACATAAATCTAGGATTGTACACTCCACTTCCTATTCCTTCTAGACCATGGGAGAGTGTATCTATGGATTTTGTGGGGGGATTGCCTATGTCTAGAAAAGGTCATGATTACTTGTATGTAGTTGTGGATAGGTTCAACAAGATGTGTGTTCTAATCCCTTGTAAAAAGCAAGTCACAATTGAACAAATTGCGCAAATGTTTTTTGAAAATGTATAGGTTCATTTTGGGTTGCCTACTTCTATTGTATCTGATCAAGACTCTAGGTTCATGGGGAAATTTTGGTCAAACTTGTGGGAACTTATGGACACCAGACTAAAGAAGAGCACAACATTTCATCCACAGATGGACGGGCAGACAGAGGTGGTGAACAGAACATTAGCGCATCTACTTCGGGCATATTGCAACAAACATCCTAATCTTTGGGATGAACATTTGTGTTATGTGCAACATGTGTATAATCGAGCCAAGAACTCTTCTACTCATAGATCTCGATTTGAAACATGTTTGGGATACTTGCCAAAATCTCCTTTGGATTTTGTCTTTGGGAAAGACATTGCAGCAGACAAACATATTGATGTGGACAGGGATACAAAGTTCATTGAATAGATCCAGTTGGTTCATCAGGAAGTACATGAACAATTGGAGAAAAGCCAAGCCAAGTATAAGGCGAAACATGACATGCATCGAGTTGATCACCAGTTCAAAGCAAGAGATCAAGTCTAGTTATACATCAACAAGGAAAGAATGCAAGGAGAAGGTAAAAAGCTAAAACCAATTCGTTATGGTCCTTTCAAAATTTTACACAAGATTGATCTTCATGCTTTCTGGTTAGAATTGCCTCCATATATGCAAATTTATTAAGTTGTAAATGTGGAAAACATGAGATTGTATGAGCCTCCTATGATCAAGGATCAAGGAGAGAATGTTCAGATTCCTTCCATAGAAGATTTTTCTCCTGAGTATATGAATGAGTTATAGGAAGACACCATTTTGGACAAAAGAGTTTGTACTTCTCGTAGGGGCGATGTGGAGTATCTTCGAGTGTTATTGAAGGGCACAAATCCAAGTCAGTCCAAGTGGATGGAGATCAAAAAAGTGAGGGCACAATATCCTCACTTATTTACCAACTGATACCAGACTTTTGGTGGTCCAAAAGCTTCAAAGTGGGGAGGATTGATCCAGGAGGATCCTCAGGTCGAGAAAATGCTCAAAAAAGAAAGTTCTCGGAATTGGATGAAACCAATTCCATTGCGTCTGTCTCGTTGCGTTGATTCCAGCCATATATTTACCTCCTTAAACAGACTCTGTATATGAGAGTTATCGCACTCTGATCAAATTCCCAAACATGCAAAAAGTCAACAGTCATATGACAAAAAGTCAACGTTGACGTCAACATGACATCATGTTGACGTCATCATGTTGACGTGGCATCGTCTGGAGGTGACATGTGGCAACTGACCGTACAGTAACATGGCAAAGGCTTGGCTTGCTGATTGGGTAGGTGTAGTAGACGTGGTCCAATCCATGATTGACAAGTGTCACTTTGGTGGGCGAGTTAAACGGTGCAACGTGGCGCAGTCATGGGCTGCCACGTGGCACCCCGTCATTTGTTGGCAGTTGTAAAAGGTATGTTGAACTCCATTGGAGTCGACCTCGAGACCTCCGGCGTGGGGAAAGTGATTTGGGCAAGCCGGGCTACCAACCCGCCTACGATGTGACTTATTAACCAAAGGCATTTTAAAATATTTAAAGTGTGTATTTTCTATATGCAGAGGCGGAAACGGGCNGCGGCCATACAACCAACACTTAGCGCTCAGAGCATTACACCTTACCACAAGGTTAAGCGCGGAGGAATAGGCACATGTCACCACGAGACCGGGGGTTAACCAACATAGAGGGTCGATCGGTGGGGGGCTTATCCCGTCTGATCGGGCCTAGGTCCTGTGAACACGCCATAAATCTAGGAGCCAACGGAGAAGGGGCTAGTGCGCAACCCTTAGGGGTTGGCGCTTGGCCATATGAATCCATATGACTATGTAAAAGGGGTGCGCGCCCAGGCCAAAGGGTCTGATTTTGATTTTTGTAACATAAGTGGATTTTTTGCTATAGTTTTGGCCCATATTGGGCATTTTTGGAGAGTTTTTGGCCATTTGGAGGGGGATTTGATCCCAAAAAGAGGCCAGATCTTTGTGGGAAGTTGGGCTTCCCAAAATGAGCCTAAAAACTATATAAACCAGGATTTTTAAGCTTGAGGGGGTACTTTTGTATGCAAGGAATGTGAAGAGGAATTTGAGTTAATGGCCTATTTCTCATGTTTTGAGGGGCATTGAGTCATGTTTTGAGAGGATATTGTTGAAGCATGTGTGCATCTGCACAAGGAGGTCTTGTACAACAGATCAGAAGCTTGTTTGTAACATCAAAGAGCCATTGTAAAGAGAACTTGAGCATTAAAGATAAATAAAGCGGTCCTCCACTTGGAAACGGGCCCGGAGACGTAGCCACACATTGGTGAACTTCGTTAACAAGTTCTTTGTGTCTATTTCCCTTTATTATTGCTGCTATCTTCTCTTATTTGCAACATGGTTTATGATGGATGAACTCTTTAATCATTCATGAGCATCAAGTTAATGTCAATTTGTCCAGCATGTTAGGTAGATACTTTCAGTGTTGCAGAGAGAGAAACTTTTTGTAAAGTTGTCAAAATGTGAATTTGGCAAAACATCTCTTGTATATTTGGGTTACATTGTAGGGGTGGAGAACTCAAGATTGATCCCTCTAAAGTTGAGGTCATTGTAAATTGGCCAAAGCCTACAAATGTAACTGAAGTAAGAAGCTTCACAGGGGCAACACAGTATTAGAGGAAGTTTATTGCAAAATTCTCTCTAATTGCAGCTCCTTTACATGTTTTGACAAGTGTGAAAAGGGGATTCCACTGGGGAGGAAGCCAACAAAAGGAATTCGATACTTTGAAAGTGAATATTAGTACAACTCATGTTTTGACATTGCCAGATGTCCAACATTCTTTTGAAATTGAAACCGATGCAAGTGACTATGCCATGGGGGAAATACTGATGCAACACATAAAGCCCATATGCTATCATTCTAAGACCTTCACTACAACAATAATTAACTATCCAACCTATGATAAAGAAATGTATGCTTTAGTACAAAGTGTTAAAAAGTGGAAACATTACTTAATGGGAAAAGAAACAATAATACATATTGATCACCAACCATTACATTATCTACAATCACAAACTAAGCTATAACAATCAAGGCATTTTAGATGGATGGGGTTTTTACAACAATTTCATTTGGTTATCAGATATAAAAAGGGCATTCATAATAAAGTTATTGATATGTTATCAAGACCTCCTAGTACAATTGCTACGATCCTTAAGCACAATTCAATTAGTCATGAAAGTTACATTGAACAATATGCCGAGGACAAAGATTTTAAGGAAGTCTATGCAAATTTAAGTCATGGTAAAAGAGCAGAAGAATTGAATTATCATATTAAAGACAAACTTTTGTATCATTTGGGCAAATTATGTATTCCAAAAAGTGAAAGAGTTCATGTAATCAGGGAGGCACATACTTCTCTTATAACATGACATTTTTTTGTAGACAAAATAGTTGCTCAGTTACAAAGGTTTTTTTATTGGCCACGAATGCATGAAAATGTGTCTAAGTATGTAAAAGGATGTATTATGTGTGCAATAAGCAAACCAAGTAACAAAAAGCTAGGATTGTACACTCCACTTCCTATTCCTTCTAGACCATGGGAGAGTGTATCTATGAATTTTGTGGGGGGATTTTCTATGTCTAGAAAAGGTCATGATTACTTGTATGTAGTTGTGGATAGGTTCAGCAAGATGTGTGTTCTAATCCCTTGTAAAAATCAAGTCACAACTGAACAAACATTGCAAATGTTCTTTGAAAATGTATGGGTTCATTTTGGGTTGCTTACTTCTATTATATCTGATCAAGACTCCAGGTTCATGGGGAAATTTTGGTTAAGCTTATGGGAACTTATGGACACTAGACTAAAGAAGAGCACAACATTTCATCCACAGACGGACGGGCAGACATAGGTGGTGAACAAAACAATAGTGCATCTACTTCGGGCATACTGCAACAAACATCCCAAGCTTTGGGATGAACATTTGTGTTATGTGCAGCATGCATATAATCAAGCCAAGCATTCTTCTACTCAGAGATCTCCATTTGAAACATGTTTGGGATACTTGCCAAAATCTCCTTTGGATTTTGTCTTTGGGAAAGACATTGCAGCAGACAGACATAGTGATGTGGACAGGGCTACAAAGTTCATTGAATGGATCCAGTTGGTTGATTAGGCAGTACAAGAACAGTTGGAGAAAAGCCAAGCTAAGTACAAGGCGAGACATGACATGCATCGAGTTGATCACCATTTCAAAGCAGGAGATCAAGTCTGGTTATACATCAACAAGGAAAGAATGCAAGGAGAAGGTAAAAAGATAAAACCAATTCGTTATGGTCCTTTCAAAATTTTAGACAAGATTGGTACTAATGCTTTCCGGTTAGAATTGCCTCCATTTATGCAAATTTATTAAGTTGTAAATGTGGAAAACTTGAGATTGTATGAGCCTCCTATGATCGAGGATCAAGGAGAGAATGTTCAGATTCCTTCCATAGAAGATTTTGCTCCTGAGAATATGAATGAGTTATAGGAAGACACCATTTTGGACAAAAGAGTTTGTACTTCTTGTAGGGGCGATGTGGAGTATCTTCGAGTGGGATTAAAGGGAAAAAATCCAAGTCAGGCCAAGTGGATGGAGATCGGAAAAGTGAGGGCACAATATCCTCACTTATTTACCAACTGATACCAGACTTTTGGTGGTCCAAAAGCTTCCAAGTGGGGAGGATTGATCCAGGAGGATCCTTAGGTTCGAGAAAATGCTAAAAAATGAAAGTTCTCGGAATTAGACGAAACCAATTCCATTGCGTCCTGCTTGTCACGTTGATTCCGACCATACTTTTACTTCCTCAAACAGACACCGTATGCGAGAGATATCACACTCTAATCAAATTCCCAAACAAGCAAAAAGTCAACAATCAACAGGAAAAAAGTCAACGTTGACGTCAACATGACGTCATCATGTTGATGTGGCATCGTCTGGAGATGAAACGTGGAAGTTGATCGTACAGTGACGTGGCAGAGGCTTGGCTTGCTGACTGGGTAGGTGTAGAAGACATGGTCCAATCCGTGATTGACAAGTGTCACTTTGGTGGGCGAATTAAACGGTGCCACGTGGCCCAGTCATGGGATGCCACGTGGCCCAGTCATGGGATGCCACGTGGCACCCCATCATTTGTTGGGAGTTGTAAAAGGTATGTTGGAATCCATTAGAGTCGACCTCGAGATCTCCGACGTGGGGGAAATGCTTTGGGCAGGCCAGACTACCAACCCGCCTACGATGTGACTTATTAACCAAAGACATTTTAAAATATTTAAAGTGTGTATTTGTTATATGCGGAGGCGGAAAGGGGGTGGGGTCTAGCCCGAGCCCGTGGTTATGTTGTGGCCATACAACCACCATTGAGTGCTCGACGTATTACACCTTGCCACAGGGTTAAGCGTGGAGGAATAGGCACCTGTCACCACGAGACCAAGGGTTAACCAACATAGAGGGCCGATCGACGAGGGGCTTATCTCGTCCGATTGGGCCTAGGACCTTTTAACGCGCCATAAATCTAGGAGCCAACGAAGAAGGGGTCAGCGCGCAACCCCTAGGGGGTTGGTGCTTGGCCATATGAATCCATATGACTATGTAAAAGGGGCGCGCACCTAGGCCAGAGGGGTTGATTCTGATTTTTGTAACATAAGTGGATTTTTTGCTAAGTTTTGGCCTAGATTGGGCATTTTTAGAGATTTCTTGGCCATTTGGAGGGGGATTTGATCCCAAAAAGAGGCCAGATCTTTGTGGGAAGTTGGGATTCCCTAACTGAGCCTAAAAACTAAATAAACCAGTCTTTTTGAGCTTGAGGGGGTACTTTTGTATGCAGGGAATGTGAAGAGGAGTTTGAGTTAATGACCCATTTCTCATGTTTTGAGGGGCATTGAGTCATGTTTTGAGAGGAGATTGTTGAAGCATGTGTGCATATGCACAATGAAGTTTTGTACAACAGATCAAAAGCATGTTTGTAACAACAAAGAGCCATTGTAAAGAGAACTTGAGCATTACAGATCAATAAAACGATACTCCACTTGGAAGCGGGCCCGGAGACGTAGCCACACATTGGTGAACTCCGTTAACAAGTTCTTTGTGTCTATTTCTCTTTCTTATTGCTGTTATCTTCTCTTATTTGCAACATGGTTTATGATGGMTRAACTCTTTAATCATTCATGAGCATCAAGTTAATGTCAATTTGTTATTAATTCCTTTCATTTTTGGATCATAGATGCACACACACGGTAGCCTCTYCAGATTATTCTGCCCTCTTGTTCTCTTCGCCCTCCTCTCATGGTCTCACATGTGCCCTTTCTTATCTTCTCCACCCTCGCTCTTCTTCTTAGTCTGGCTCGCTTTCRACCATATGGATACTGTACTTCTTCGTGCTCTCTGTGTGTCACTTCAATCCTTGGCTACATCACCCACTCATTGTTATGATGGTMCTTATGTCCTAAATTGGYCGTTCAAAATGTGTGGTAGGATGGTTCGTTTAACGGATTTGAAGGTTGATATGTTTCACAACTCGTGGTGGCAGTCATTCACACRGAAGCGAGACAAATTAAAGGGAGCGCATAAGCCAAACRAGCAACTCAAGATGGTTTGCATTCAACAAGCAACATCACTCAAGAATTGGCATTTGGGATCACTAGGAAGCCCAATGTTGTTTCAACCCGAGATTGTAGACATATAAGCAGTTGTGGGCACATGTTTTAGGGTCATGGCTAATAAAAGAATTGGAATTGCACGTTGGCACCGAGAACTACAGGAGGAAGAGCAAGTTGCATTGGAAAATTCGGTCCAGGCTCTTCACATCAAGTTGAACAATCTATTAGCTAAGATGCTCACCACCATGGAATCACTAGTGGAACAACGACAAGCACAACACCAACTATAGGTCAAAGTCACAACTATCAGGTATGAGGTAGAAGTGCTGCTTAGATGACTCGCTTCTCCATCACCACACAACACCACCACAGTAATTTCAGATGCATCTTCCTCCCCCAACCCTCAAAGAATGGTTCCTAATTTGAACTTGCCCCTAGGGCCAACTGAAGTTGAATTTGAAAGGAAAGACCCACCAAATATGTAATTCTTTAATGTTATATTTTTGTGTTTTGTTCTTAGGTGTCTTTTATAGGCTGTATAGCAGAAGCTATTGTGATTCTCATTTTGTTCTGAAGTTAATGGCTGATTTGTATGGTTGTATAGTTAAAATATAGCATGGTTTTGATACATAGACTCGTTTTTGCCTTTGTATTCACTCTTTGAGATTTCTTACATAATTTTTGAATAAATATATTTCCTTTCTTTAGAAAAAAATAGTTAAACATATTCATAAAATATAAAAAGAATTTGATAAAAAATATTATTTTAAATTTTTAGTAATTAAAAATAAATAAATATTATAACATTGTATTTTTTTTATATTGAGTTTAATAAATTTAAAATAAAATTATCGAGTTTAATAAATTTAAAATAATAATAATAATAATTATTTAATTTTAAGTTGAAAGTTAAATATCAATAGAATTTGATAAAAAAATATTATTTTAAAATTTTAGTAATTAAAAATAAATAAATATTATAACAGTGTATTTTTTTTATATTAAATTTAATAAATTAAAAAAAAAATAATAATCTAATTTTAAGTTGAAAGTTAAACATCGATTACTAAATGAAATTTCTTTATTTGTGAAACAAGAAACCCTACAACTCATTAATTTAACTGATAATAAAAAATAATATCGTATATTCTTCTAATTCTAATAAAATGAAATAAATTGCTATATGAAATTTCTTTGTTTGTAAA
>SNQJ01S0170127.1:0-20635 GCA_010110895.2 Picea sitchensis
GCTTAACAAGTACATGTGGATGTATGGTTAGTTTTAGACTTCATTTTGGCATCATTTTGGCAACTCGTCTTCTTCTTCTTTTGCAAGTTATATGCTCACGGCCATGGATGGATAATGTGTTTATTGGAATATCTCTTAAGCTCTCGTCTTTTTCATGTTAAGCACTCACTTCTCTAATGCTCACGTCTTTGTTTTTGGTTAATAAATTATATCTTTGGGCTCACGTCCTTGGTTCATGACTGAGCACTTAACACTTGAATACTCACGTCCTTGGTTCATGATTGAGCACCCACGTCTTAGCTTACCTCAAGCACATCTTACGTGTTTAATCTCATGCTTATGGTCCTAATGTTGCACATGATAAACATCATTTATGCTCACGTCCTTGTCATGATTTAAGCTCTCCACGTCTAACATTTTAAGCCACGTCTTGCACATATCTATCTTATGTTTGTGGGCTGAGTATTTTACATGTTGAGCATCTTCACGTCTTGTTCTCTGATGGTTTAAGGCATGTACTTCACGTTTATATCTCGCAAAGTGCTCACGCTTCATCTATCATTTCAGTTTTTATTTTCATTATACATGTGAATGGTTCATGGTTTATGGTTCAATATCTTGCAACGTTCCTTTCATGTGATGTTATTTTGATGGTGTAATACTGTGTTAATTTTCCTTTACATTTCGACATGTTAATGGTGGTTTGATTACACTCTGCAAGCACTTAGTTTTCATACATCTTGCTCACGGCCATACGCTAAAAACATAATTTTAAAGGGTCTAAAACTTGTTTAAAAGCGATCCAACACACCTAAAGACCCACCCGAGGGTCATAATAACTTTTAGTAACATTTTAGGGGGCTCATTCATCTGCCTCCACCATCTAAAACGGGTTTGAGGGACAGTCCAGGCGGTAGTGGCGGGGGACAGTCCCGTGGTTTCGTTGGGGAGATCCCGTGACTGGACTACCTCTTACTGTGCGGGCTGACCTTGGAAGCTAGGGTAAGGCCTCGTTAGCCTTACTATCTTGAGCACCGGGCAGTCATTTGGTCAAGGGAGGAGGAAGTTTGAAGCACACACCTAGTTAGGGGGAAGGGTAATTAAAATCTATAAAATCTTTAAACAATTACAACACCCAGTTGCATAGATCACTTGTATTTGTTTGGGGGGATTTAGATGTATGGATAGGCAAACATAACTTGTGGAAACTCTCATTGTTTATCTATCTCTATTGCAACTATATGTTTGTGTCCCTTCTGTTTTACATGAGCAGTTAATTTACTTGTTGAATATCTTGTCTAATTGCTTATTGTGGTGTGGATCAAGGAAATTTTGAGTATCCCACTTGGGGAGGCGATACTTCTTTGGTCCTTGAGTGCTTTTGTGATTGTTGCCAGTGAAGGCAGTCCAAATGGAGTAAGTGCCATTTGGGGCATGCTTGGCTTATGTATGTAAATTGTTTATATCTTGTACATCTTGTTACATTTGTATATCTTTGTATCTGGTTAGTGTATCTTGTATATAGCTGATGTATCTTTGTAACTAATTTGTAAATCTTGTAAACATTGTAACACTTAGACATTCTTTGTATAGTTATAATCTTGTGGTTTGGGGTAGTTCAAACTTGTAACACTTGTAGACTTCTGTAATGGAACCACCATCAAACCTTAGTCGACCCCATTGCCCAACATAGGCACTAGTCTTAGTTGACTTAGGAAAGGGGCTGACTCTCATGATAGATTAGACTTGCACTTGCATTGCTGCTTGATCATCTTAGGCTAGTTTTCCCCCTTTGGCCTATAAATTTCTCAGAATTAAAACTAACTCCTAGAACCTTTAACTTTAAAATTAACTTGGTAACTA
The DNA here is from genome assembly GCA_010110895.2 of Picea sitchensis. NCBI lineage: Eukaryota > Viridiplantae > Streptophyta > Pinopsida > Pinales > Pinaceae > Picea > Picea sitchensis. Next base: position 1,864 of record SNQJ01S0170127.1, read on the forward strand.
GGGACTACCCCCTTGGCTTCCCTAGGGTGGCCTAGGAAAGTTCCAGTCAAGGTGTGATGTGGACTTGTGTAATGTCCCATTTGGGACATTATAACATTACAAAAATTTAGAGAGTTATGTCTACCTGAGTAGCCAGATAGGGGTGATAGAGAGTTAGGGAGATATTGAGGGGTTTATTTGGGCCCATTGTATCGTTCATCATCGAGATCCATTCCCGCCTGAGTTAGGCTTGGTTTTAGATTTACATTCCGACGTTTAAGTAGTCTGAGTTATTATGGGTCATATCTTAATTAAATTCACTAAGAAGGTCATAATGGGCATATGCTTGGAGAAACATCTTAGTGTAATAGCTCGCCGAATCGGGAGGAAGAGTATTACAGGATAAGATGATGAGAAGTGACTTCGATTGGTCGAAGAAGCCATCGGGATGGATAAATCACTTTTTAAGGGCAAAATGATTAATTAATTAATTAATTAATTAATTAATTAATAAAGTGATATAATCAAAGGAATAATAAAATAAAGTAAAAGTCACTTGGAAAAGGTCAACAATGAATTAGGGTTTAGGAAGCTATAAAGGAAGGGTAAAACAACCTAATTCATTATGCATGATCTATATGATTTGATGTTGAAGCTTAGGAAGGGAGGAGAGTCGACCTTGTTGTTTGTGGATTTCTGGAGGAAAACACCACCCTTGATCGGTTTGATTGAGGCCACCCTAGCTTATCGGAGATACCATCCAGTGTTCATCATTTTTATTTCGGGGAGCATTCGGTGAGGCGCCCAACTTAGCCAAGGAGGGTCTGGCTATTGGAGAGATTCCTGGATCACAGCGTAGTAGACCGTGGTCCGTTGAATCCATTACGACCCGGAACAGAGAGCTGCTTGAGCTTCCATTGAAACCGGTTTCATGAGATTCAGCCAGTGGAATCTTGCGGAAGCGTGCTCTAATTTATTTAGAGCATGCATTCAGACGAGTAGCTTTGCATGCAGGGGTTCCCATCAGATCTGGCCAAACCCTTCCAACCCATTTATTCTGAGGGGCGAGGCGATCGTTTTGAGCTACATAGCGGCAGATTCCGGCCGGTGGAATCCATTAGGCGTGTCGATGCCCAGGAGAAACAAACCCCAGAGTCAGGATCTAGTGTCGTGAGGTCCGTTGAGGGTTCGTCAGACAGTTTTTCCATTGCAGCAGCCAGGGCGATTTGATTGGAGCAGTTTTGAGGACAGTCTGACCTTGGAGTTTTGAGATCTAGTTTTCCAGTTGATAGCGGTCGCCGTGCTCATCAGGGATCGTTCATTTTGGTCATTATATCCGTGCATTCAGCAGATCTGCGCCTTCTTACTGGACAATTATTTCTTTTGCTGTGATTGTATTCGGTCTGATCCATGTGATATGATTGACGTTTAGTTTATATATTTCATTAGGTGATTTGTATTCCCACGCGTGCAGCAGTATTGTTATTCTTAATATTGAGTTGTTGACCTTATATGCTGTTGCATGCGTCATTTTATGATTATAAGACCTTTGTTATGCTACATGCAACTATAACAACCTACATGCAACCATAATAAGCCCGACATACAAACACTATAAACCGTTGTCTACATCAAACCCCTAAAATGCATCAGAAATGATTATTATGGAATCGTATGTTAGAAGCCATTAAGATGCATTATGAGAATGTCTTGATCTGACGGTCGGGATATTTCAACTTGGAACTTAGACTTTGTGTCTCCGAGGGCATACTAAGTGGGTTGGACTTAGCTCACGTTAGCAAGTGTGCATTAGGGGCGGCAACGAAGGAATAGAGCAATCCACGGTAGATCTTAAGTAGAGTTAGGAAGAGACCTTAGTAGAGAAGGGGAATGAAATTTGCCAAGGTTGGCCTCTATCCAAGTGTTGGTTTGGATACTCTAGGGACATGCTAAGAATACCCTCATAGAGAGGGTGGTCACACCTGCATTGAAGAGGAATGTGGATGTTTCTCAAAGGAGAAGTGGGCATATACTCTCCTCTAGCTAAGGATTGAAGGAGTGGCACGGAACCTGGAAACCTTGACCATGTGAATGGTTAGTTGGCTATTGAGGTTTTGTTGTGATCTAGCGGATCGCGGAAGGGAGTCTAGTCTTGCCCACGTTAGTATCTTAGCTTCTCTAGTTCGTGGGATGACTAGGGTGAAGCTATGGTAGTAGTCCTCCTAGTGGATGGGTGAGATATATGACTACTAGAGAAGGGAGAACATAAAGGAAAGGCAAAACTCATAGAATATCTTACGTGTGAAGATAAGAAAGAAGTATCTTCTACATGAGAGCGAAAAGAAAGAGTATCTTATGCGTGAGATAAAGAGAACAAAACTTCGATGATTTATAGATATGCAGTCAATGATCATGATGCCCGGATGACCAAAGTGGATGCCTCCAGTTATCCGGTTAATGATGATTACCTAGTTGATGATGTTATCCAGTTGATGTTGTTATCCGGTTGATGATGTTACCGATTGATGATGTTATCTAATTGATGATGTTATCTAGTGGATCTGCTAACTAGTTGATGTCGACATCTGTTGACTTGTCAAAGATAAAGAATATCCTTCTTGTTAAGAGGAGTGTTAAAATATTGTGTAGCGCAAAGAATATTCTTATCCTTTTGTGGATAAAGATAAAATATATTTATTATTGATTAGATCAATCCCCTTTTGTGGATTGATCATGTGAGTATTTATACTTGACCAAGTCCCCTTTCTTGGATTGGTCAAACCCTTAATGTAATAGAGCTAAATGAAAATTTGGACCTAGAATATATTAAAGAGGCCCCGAATATAGTAAAGGTGGTTATAACCAACCAAAAGAAGAATTCGACCCATAGGTGAAGAACACTTCCACTGCGTGCCAAAATTGTATAAATAGAAGGCCAACGCCCTCATTTGAACCTCACTCACTCAAGTCATTCATATAGTGTGCAAGTTTTGAGGAAGCTGCAGTTACCAGTTTTTTGGAAGAAGGAAGAGAGAGAAGTGTGTTGCTCAATGTTGGATATTCTCGTAATGACAGTTCATTATCTTGACGTGTATTGGCTATCTATATTAAGGAAGTTTCTTTGGGTTTTCTTCCCATGAGGAGTTTCAGAGTTAGCAGTGTACTCTTGTGGTGTGTTTCTCTCAGTGATCCTGTCTATGCTGGCTGTTATCTAGTAAATTGAAGTAACCTAATAGCAACTTTAACATGGAGGGTATGATGTGCTTGAAGAGCGGGGTCAAGAGGCCTATCTATGGTGGGAAACTCATGGGGAAGCATGCCCTATTCTACAACAGTTAGCCTTCAAGGTCCTTTCTCGGGTTACTTCATCCTCTTGTTGCGAGAGGAATTGGAGCACATACAAGATTTTGTATAGTTTGAAGAAGAGCATGTTTGAGCAGTCTAGGGTAGAGACAATGATGTATGTGCACACCAACCTTTGTCTTATTCTGAGAATGGCGGGAGTGGTTGAAGGGAAGAAGACAAAGATGTGGGATGTCTTTCGATGATATGGGTTTTTGGATGGCAATATTGAGTTGGCATTAGCCAACATGGATCTTAATGAACAGGTCTTAGATCAGTCCGCACGAACAAGGACAATGATGAACCTCTTGATGAGTCATCCACCACACCAACAAGTGGAACATGAGAGCTTGGATTGGGATAAGGAGGAGGAGGATGGAGAGACGAGGACAGTGGTAGTGATGTTGATTATGAGTCTATGAGATATGAGATTCCTACCTATTTTCTATCTAGATTCTACTCTATTTTGTATTTTGGAGTAGAATTGCCTCAACTTCTATGTAATACATTTTTATTTTGATGACTTAAAGTTTAAGACTAAAGTTAATGAGAAATCTGTGAACTGCTATTTAGTATTTATGGATCTAACTTCTATTTTATGGTCCATTCACATTGGTTCTAAATTCAAATGTTACATCATGATTCATACATGTACCATATCATTGTATAATTTGTATCATGTACATTGTATATGGTATTAGACTATCAGTATTATGTTCTATGGAAATTATGATGTTTAGGAATTGATTGATTTGAATTTGTATAATATATGATGTATCTTTTTCGGAGTTCATGATGTATCATTGATCAATATCTACTATAGTCTATGATCTATCAATATTTTGTCTATTTATTAATTTTTTAACTTATATATATATATATATATATATATATAACGATGTCCCATAGATCACGATTTAGAGGGGTCGCCATTAATGCAATATTGGATACTCGTATTCCCGTGTCCTCCATGTCCCATGTCATTGTTAACCGAGGGTTACTTAGCTAGCAAGTACTCTAGTTGAACACTTCCACCAAGAAAATTGCCAAAATAGTCCAAAATAAACCTCCTTCAACAAGTCCGCACTAAATTTCAGTCATGTAAGCTTTAAATGAAGCACTAGAAATTTCAGACCTCACCTAGTGTGAGTGAAAGATGATAAAAAATACAAAGGGAAAATCCATATTTATGCGATTACAATGACCATGAGTGGGTCAAAAGGCCGACATGGCCGGTTTACATGTAATATCCAATTTTTACATTAAATGACATAATAAAACCTAAATCAAAGCGAGAAAGGTGACATCATGCCCCTTTAGGTGACGTTAGGCCTCTCTATTAGAACCCAGCGTTAATCGAGGAGAAAAATGTTAGGCCTTTGGATCAAACCACACATGCCACTTGGCACCTGGCGCCTCCAAAGTGCCCAAAATGCAAGGTGGCGTCATGGGTCACATGGGTGGCGATCATGGGCCTTTCAAGACCTACATCATAGTGAGAAGGGCAAGACCCAAGCACATACTCTCGGCGGAGAAGGTCCTCCTTTCTCTTCGGTGCAAACCTTTGATCTGTCTTTGCCCACAGCTGGGGTTTCCAACATCCATCACAGTGGGATTTTGGCCTATGGAGTCACGAACTAATCATCTCCCCATGTGTGTACTTTTGTCGAGTGGTGTGGCTGCAACAACAACAAATTACTCCTCCATGGAGGCTCATAAGTCCACGGGGATCCTTAGCAATGTCAATCATCTAATGGCAAGTTATTTAAACATGTACAACACCCCTTTCAGTGTTCAAAGGCGTTATGCTATTCTACAAGCTAGGTTTGGAGGGATGTTAGGATGTCCTATTGAGCTAATTCTCATTGGGTGTGGGATGTTTTCGGGTGAATTCAAATCCAGGCCTTGTAAGTGGGTGAGGTGGTAGGGATGTCTGAGCAGTAAGATTTTGATGATATGGGAATGTATGGCTCACCTATGGGTGCCTCTAAAGAGGGTGAAATTTGCACCTTGTCATGGATGCAAATGATATTTCCAAGCCCATTAATGCCTTTTATCTTTTATCACGTTGCTTTTCTTTCAAGAGACTAGTTAGGACGCCACGTGGTGACCCAGTGGTGACAATGTTACCCACAAGCATTTCCGCAGGAGATAGGAAGGTTGGCTTGTGATGAGCTCCCCTTTCTCTTGGCTATTCCACCAAGGACCACTACCTTGGCGTGGTGACCCGGTTGGATAGTAGTGTCATGCGCTACATGCCCATGGACCTAATGGGTTGGCTCGTGATGAGACCCTATCCTCCAACCCGGGGTCTTGATTTTTTTTTATGGGTCCCTCTGTTTCTTCTTGAGAAGTCTTTATTGCTTTCTCGAGGGATCACTGGTAGCATTTGAAGGTTTTGTTCTTTTTGCTTTTTATCTTTTGCAGCTACTTTACCTTGTGGGCCTTTAGCCTCTTCTTCCAACAAGGTGGAATTTTTAACCAACTGCTAGCAGCGACCAATGCCGAACAATGTATGCAGGGGTGGATGAGAGGGAAAAGGATGAAAGTGGTAAGTATGGTGAGATGGGCGATGACCTTTCATGAACCCACCAGGTGGCAACTCAAACCCTATGGAACCAACTTACTAGGGAATCTTGTCATCCCCCCCAGGTGTGTTTAAGTGGAAAGGCATAAGGTCCAAGCACATGTTAGAAGTAAAAGAATCAAATGCACATATTGAAATGTTTCGAGGATCCCGGTGATACATACCATGATACTTGACTCATTACCTCATGGAGCGAGAATTACTACTGCTTTAGGACCAGGATTGTGGGATGGATATTGTTGTTGCCGATAGATTTGTTGCACTGAAGAAAAGATGGGCCTCTGGGGCCGGGAGGCTCCAGTCAATATGGCTCTCGGTACTCCATGTCTGGGACACGTGGGCCTGAGACATAATCTCCTTAGTTACCCTAGGCTGGGGATAGCGGGACCAACCTCTTCAACTAAATAATATAATTAATCGTACAAGTTTATTATCTCTTATGGTGGGGCTGACTTTTACCCTTTACAACACAAATTAGGGTTACAAAATCTTACTCTCGGACAATATAGCAGGGATCCCACACATCCTCTAGTGCTCAGCCACTAGGGACCCATCCACCTATGCTCACAGGGTGTCACAGTGAGCAGATTATTCAACTGAGTCCACAGGAGTACTCTCTGGAGAACCATCTCAAGCCTGACTCAACTAAGTCCCGCGAGGAGTACAAGGCGGAGACCATCTCAAGCCGACTCCACTAAGTCAGGAGGAGTAGACAAAGAGACCCTGCGTCATCACAACTCAGTCGAGTATGATGCACCCATCACATGGGCTCTCTCACCTGAATCTCAACTCAGTCTAGAGGAGAGCGATCTGGAGGATGTCTCATGAAGCTGCAATCAACAACAAGGACCACAACCAGTCATTGATTTCAGCAAAGAGAAGCACATAACTCATTGCTACTATTCTGCGGTACCTACCTTACAAGGTTGTTCATCCAACTCTCCTTAACAGCTATGATTTCTTTACCCATCTTAGGCTGTTAAACTCCTCGATGGCATTCTATGATTTCTTTTTTGCTTGTTTGAAAAATACGTCTTTATACATATAGAAAAATATTTATTATCAGAAAACCAAAATTGGAAGGTATATACAGTGATCATCATAACCTCTTCTGAAGAGCTTCAAAACTCTTATTTAGGCCAGAATTCCTTATAATTATCCATGTGGGGGGTTGAGGCCCTCTCCTGCCTTAAGGAGGTATCCCTCATTCTACATCTTGAACCCATTCTTCAGACAAAGATGAGAGTATAGTAGTAGGTACCAAACAGGGACAAGGTTTTTAGTTTCTCCTTCAGAAGACAATGAGGCACCGATTGGCCTTTATCACTTGGTCCCTTTGTAATCTATAACAGTCATTGTTCATCCATGAAAATGAATTTAATCTCCTGTTTCCTTTCTTCGCATCATACATGCTTCTTATACTGAAGTCTCTTATAATTGTGCACTGAGCATAAAATGTCAATATAGAGATAGATAACAAGTCTAAAGGAAAAAAGGATTGATCTCTCCATTGACCTATCATCTACCACTGTTTTCTCTACCGAGCTATATTTATTTTATGATTTATATTATTTTATATTTGCACTATATAAAATACATAATACATAAACAGTGTGGCATAGTCTTGAGAGAACAATTTTCAAGTTGAAAATTTTATCAAACTGTATCTGACTAAATTTATTTTATGTTGATGATTTAATCTGAAGCATGTGCGGCCAGTGCCAATTTGTAGCAGAGAAGGTCAAAGAACCACATATTCATGCTAAAAAGGATCCCAATCCTAAAAATTGTCAATTTATAGTAAAAGGACAGATGGAAACTTGTAACAGTGCCAACCATCTTCAGAGTAGCAAAGATTCTACTACATCCTCAGTGCATTGTTTGTTAGAGAGGGAAGATGGTAAAAAGGGCAGTTTCATTAGTTCACCAGGTCAAAGAATTAATAATTTGACAGGCAATATCTGTGCTAGAAAACTCAATGGAAAACACCACATTCTTTGTGAAAATGGCTGTGCCGTAAAAGGTTCAAAACTAACTAATGGGAATGATGGAAGACTAGATCCAGAAATTCACAGTAATGGCACAACTCATTCAGACCCTCTTTTGAAAGCGTAAATGGTTGGATGATGGCAGTGACAAAGAGGTGAATCCTTCAAAGTCTCAAAATTTCTGTGCAGGTGCCAAATATGCAATGTTCAGATGGCAGTAAAGCGTGCTATTCAATAAAGTCATTGGAAGCTTATTATATAAACGATTCCTGTCATCACAATATTGTTGAGCTACATTCTATTTGTGATCATAAAAAGAATGAAGACGGAGAGAACTCAATGGGCCAGGCTGCTGCTTTCACACTCCTTTTAGAAGAAGAATTTGAAGATGACCCCAAGTAGCTTTTCAATGGCATCATTCATGAACTTCTTCTGAATGATATTTAGTCTTCTAATCAGCTGTATACATTGAAGACCAATGCTGATAACCTAGAAAGTCATGGATACAGTGAATTTCTTAGTTCCTTCAACACTGATTAAACAGAGAATCATTCACATCAAGAAGAAAACTAAATGCTTTTCTTCATTCTATTAACATTGAGATTATGACAGGAATTTCATTGTGAGATTATTGGCCTATAAATTTTTAAATTGGCATGAATTTGCTGGAATTCCAATGTTCATAATTGTTATCCTTAGATATATACTAGTTATACATTTTTTCCCAAATATATGTCGCTACATTTTAATGCTTTGTACTTATATTTCTAATTTGAAAGATTGGCAATGAACACATAATTTTCATGATTTATGTTGTCACAAGTTTTTTAGGGAGGTAGAAATCATTCTCTCCAGGTAATTCAAATCTCTCCAGGCTGTTCAGATGAACTGTTTGAACCATTCGGAATCCCCAACATGCTCATCAAATTGCTGTTTTATGTTTTGAAGAATTTTTCCTAATGAATCTCCAAGAATTGCAGATTGTTGTTAGGAAAGAGAGAAGTAACTTTGCTGTATTTTGTTGTTCAACTCATTAATTTCCATGAATTTGACAGTCATAAGAGTTGGGAAATAGGGATCACAGGAATGGAGAGGAGCTTTGCAAGTGGAGAGAAAGTATGCAAATTGGAGAGCTTAGGGTTTGTTGGACCTGTTATCCCCCATATGTACATGAGTAGTAATTGTGTGATTTTTCATCACGTGACGTACTTTCAAGCGTAACTTGCAAGGATGCCAATGGTACATGTTACCCACCAAGTTGCACAAATTTTGATTAAGTGGAGTCGCCAAATGATCAGTCGATTTCAAATATTCTGAATACATCAAACAAAGTAAAAACAAAAAAAACCAAAGTCATATTAGGAATAGAAAGATTTATCCTCGACAACAACGCCAAGAGAGGAGATGTGGTGGGGTTATACACACCTCAATTGAAATATTCAATCCATTAGGTGTGTCCTTGGGAACTGAAACCATGGTAGTAGATGGGGGTGGCATCTCAGCATGATTATCATCATCAAAAAGAGCAGTCTCCAAGTGCTCCAAAACCAATTCTTCATCCTCCAAATTATTCTCCTTTGGATTGTTGTCTCAAGTCTTATGTGCTTTATCCATCATTGTGCCTTCACAATAATGGGACAACAATTACAAGTTGTAATGAACATAAATAGCTCTTTGATCGGTTTACATTAAACTTGTTTCTTTTGACATTGTGGATGAAGATGTAGGTGCTCCAACACCTCTGTGGAGGATGTGTTCAACTGTAATGCCTAGGTACTTTCAAATAGAGTGATAAATAATAACAAAATAGTCTTAAAATAATAAATAAATAAAATAATAGCGTGTGTGTGGCTACAATTAAATAAAAAGATGATAAAACTAAGAAACTATAATAAAAATAAAAAAGAGGAGAATTACTAAAGTTGATCAAAGGCCTAAATAACGAAAATGTTAAATTTTTTATGATTAATTACTTAATGACAATTGGAATCTATGCATGGAACTTCTTGCATGGAATGGGTCAAAAGAATTCTATATAATGAAGGTGGAGAAGAAAGTAGGACATGTTTTTCTTGTACAATTTGATGGAAAGACTTGACATCTGGCATAGGTAGTTGATAGAGGGGTCAATGGCTTTCAGTTGTCTTGATCGAGGAGTTGGTTGGGCAGAGAGTCGTCCCCCACACTTTGTTACAACATGTTGGATCAAATATTGGAGCACAATAGTTTGACATTCACATCGTTGTAAGAAAATTAATTTATGCATTTCTCAGATAAGATTCTCAACACTCACTTCTCTTGTGGATTATGCAGTTAATAATGAAACTATCTTTATTTTATCAATGATGGTTTGCAATTTTTTTTTGTTTATTTATACTTTTGATTTATTGAAATTTGAGTCATTACATATGGTGTCGAGACTAATTGCAACTCTTGAGGCCCATGAACCCCTATGCAACCGTTTGCATGTCTAATTTTATTAAGATATTTTATGATTGATTGGATTGTTAACCTTGATTGCATGAGAATATTTTATATTGAAACCAACAACTTTCTTGTCCACCGTTATAGTGCTTGGACCCTCTCCATTGCCTTGATAGATAGAGAAACATATTCCAATATTCTCACACGTTTAAAGTTATTTCGGTTTCATACAGAGATACGATCTTGCAAGAGTTTGGCCCTTTCGACCATGGTTTGGCTAGTATGTTGAACAACGGTGACTGCATAGTCTTTTTGGGTGCCATGCAAGTTAAACCATTCTCCTTTAACATTGTTTCTTTCCTGGAGATAGATGAGATGCATCCTGTTATCATACGGTTTGTAGGATAGGTTAAATAGCTTGAGTCAAGGTGAAGCCGGTATGCCGGGAACTTCCCATACTTGTCACCTCGATGGGAGCTCTTTCTATTTAGGAGGTAGAGTCAGGGGAAGCGTCCCTAAAGAATCAATGGATTAAGGAGAATTTGAAGGATGAATAACCAAGATAAGGAGAAACCTTACAGATTGATGCCAGATGATCCCTACAAAACCTTGTGAAGCACATTTAGCGAGACAAGGAGACAACTAAATTATATGCTTGCAATGGGTTAGTACTCCATCAAATAAATGACTATCTTTGATTCAATATATGAGCAAATACCAATGCTATTGTGTGAAGTCAATGATGGCTAAATAAACAAAGACTTATAATAACTTCTAAATATAGCATGAAGGACAAAAGCGTTCAATGTAATCAATTCAAACCATGTATCAGAATATCAATGCAATAGATCAAGCTCATATAACAATGCCCACGTCACTATATAGTGTTTGCTACAAAGGTATGGCGGTGTTGGCTCTTAACAATGACAATGAGTGAAGCGTTTGATCAAAATAGCTTAGGAAAAAGTGTATCAACTCAAAGCCAATCAATGGGGCTGCTAACAATCCTAGCGTTGCGATTGAAGCCAAGAAATGGGTATGGCGTCGACCCTATGATAATGTTGCTGCACTATGGCGTCAAGCTTTATCAATGAACCAAAAAGAGAGGAAAAGAGCCTGGTTTCACCAAATACACTTACAAATGTAACCAAATAGCTCAATGCCAATCAAAATGAGAAAGATAAAGCCAAAGCGTTAGGGTTTAATCAAGGGTTTAATACTATGGCGTTACTTGACTATGCTATTATTTGTTATTTTGCATGTTAGCTAGCCAAAGTGGGCGTTTGGACAAAATCCAACTGACAAAGTACAATCTAACTCCGAGCTACAAGGGGAGATGAACCCCGCACCCTTCTATCAGCAAGTTTGAGAAAGGGCCTCCACGCTATCCACTTAAAAATTAGTCTAAAATAAGCTAGGGTTAGCAAATGAGTTAGTTAGGGTTTTGCAATTTTAAGAAAGAGTTTGAAGGTTGAAAGGTCACAAGAAGTTCAAGAAAAGACTCTAGACTAGTGCCTTGCGTTTATGGAGTCAAGAAAGGTAACTAATGTGGTTTAGAAGGTCTTCAGAGTGGAGACAAGGGGTAGGTTTTAGTGGTGTTGCAAGGCAAGGCCACAAACCCTAACTCCCTAAGAAGAGAAGGCAACCTAGGTGTAGCAAAGGCTAGGCCACAGAGAGCTTCAATCTTTTCCTTAACACTTCCTTGGCAAAGCGGCTGGCTTAGAAATAGAAACCTATGGTGAAAAAGTGTTTGCAAAGAAATGAGAGCTCTCAAACCCTAAGTCAAACCCTAGGTGTAGCAAGGCTAGGCCTAGAACCAAATCTTTCTTCAATTTCTACTCAAAGGAAACTAGCACAAGAAGAGAAAGCTGGTGTAGCAATGGCTAGGCTAAACTCTCTCAAAATCAAGTAGTTCACAGAAAGCCCCAATGCTGGGGACATGGGGAATGCCAACCTACTTGTGTGTGTAGACTCCCTAGGAGTTTCAAGAGTTAAGTTAAAGCACAAAGATACAATGAATGTAAATGTAGACAACAACTATTCATTCAGAAGCTTTGAAAGAAATACCACTTACAAGATCATGAGAACATTAATCAATCCCTAGTTGTAAACCTTCCAATGGCAAAAGCACCACTTCACCAAGTAATAAGACCTCCAAAGAGTTCAGCTACCTCCTCCAAGAGACCAAAAAATAAGACAGAGCTAAAGAGTCTCTCTCCTGAAGATGAGAGCAAGTTGTGTTATGACATTAAAAGAGGGAAAAACATCCTCTATTTATACAGACTGACCTTAGAATTAAATTTAGGTCCAACAAAATAGCCGACAAGGCTAGTTCAATTTTAAATCATTTGTCACTTTTTACATATACAAATTGCCCAAATGAGCAAAACCACCAAGAGGCGTCAAGCCCCTCAGGTGAGGCGTTAGCCCCTTTAGGGCATGACAAACACCAAGTGGTGGAACGTTGCCCCTCCTGGGCAACGTTCCACTCATTTGGGCCTCCAGCATCGTGCCACGCGTGCCAAACTAGCAAATCAAAGCCGCCATGTGCCCACAGAATGGAGTCCGACATGCATGGTGGCGTCACATCCCATCTGGTCCCGCGTCCACACATGAGGGGGTTGATCCCCATAAGCCATGATCCATGCCAAAAGGCGTCACGATGAGGGGTTCTTCTTTCTCTATGTGCATGGGCTCTGACGTGCCTTTGCCCTCTGCCATCCCAGCAACCATTCGATGGGTTCTTCAGCCCCATGGAGTTCCGAAATGATCATCTCCCCATATGTACCTGCAGGTCCTCGGTACTTTTGTCCGTAGGGCATGGTCACGCACATCAAGGCTTCGCCCTCAGGGCTCATTAGTCCAAAACATCATGGCAATATGTAAATCAAATTTCATCATTAAGATTATCAAATATATGCATGACACCCCTGACAGATCTTCTAGTAGCTCAAAGACCCTACACCAAACCCACCATACAAAGTCAAGGTAACCAAAAGGACAACCTATTGGAGTCAATACCCACAAGAAAATGGAAAGTTTCCGCAAAGGTTATCAAAACATGTATAGTGGCGTGTCATGGTTTTAGGGATGTATGGATATAGTTAGACCTAGAATTATTAGATGCAGCCAGATTGCCTTTGTAGGAATGTTGTGTACCCGTCATGGATGCAATTTTTCAAGCCCTTATTGCCTTATCTTTCTTTATTTATATTTTGCTACAAGCCTTGACCAAGAGGACAGCACTTGTAGCTAGGTAATGCGTGAAACAGTGTTACCCATTAGTATCTCCACGGAAATGATAGGGTTGGCTCATGATGAGACACCCCTTCCTTTAATACAACCAAAGGGTCCCTTTGCCACAGCTTGGTAACGAGATGGTGGCAATGTCATACCGTTAAATACCTATGAACATAATGGGCGGCTCGTGAGACCTCCCATCCCTCTTAGTTAGGTCTTGCACTTGTTGTTATCATTTTCTTAGGGTCCCTCGGTTTCTTATGAGGCTTTTATTGCCCTTCGGGGATCCCCACAGGCGGAAACATCTCTAGGTTTTAATTTTCTATGGCTTTTATCTTTTACCCGGTACTTTTACCTCACGGGCCTTTAGCCCCTTCTTCCTGAGACAGATGTACGCGGGTGGTCCTCCTAATGGCCGGACTAGGGGAAATGGGATAGATGGCGGGGTTTTAAGATGAAAAAGGTGATAAATGAAAGAGCGGACGATGGTTCTTCCAAACCCTTTGGTGGCTAACCAAAACCTATGGATACCAACTTGCTAAACTACCCCATCAATCCCCCCAACAATGTGGTCAATTGGGTTAGTGTAAAATCCAAGCAGTTATCACGATGAAAGTGATCTAATGCATACATAAGAATGTTATAATGATCAAATATGTACATACCATGATACCTCGGACCAGGTACCTCATGGAGCAAGAGCCTTTACGATGCAAATGGCCGTGGTGATGGAGGCAGTGCTGGCGAGGACAGAATGGCTGAGAAAGAGAAGATGGGTCCTCGGGGACCATGCTCAGTGTAGCTCCTGCTCGTGTATAAGACCATGTGGGCCTCGAGACATGATCTCCCTGAATTATCCTAGATATAGGGATAACACATCCCACTTCGTGAATCTCCTTTAACTTCACTGATAATCAACCCTTGATATCAAACTGAGTCTTCTCAATGGAGTACACCTTTGTGATCGAATTATTCACTCCTCACTGATCTTGACTACCTAGATAAATTTCAAAACTACCTTGGGACTCTTTGAAAACATAAATCAACATGGGGTGAAAATGAAAACAAATCAACATCTACAACAAATTGATATAAAAACAAATCAAAACAGAAAACAAAACAACCAACTTCAAACCTGCTATTTGATGACAAAATAGGACACTATGAGTGCAAACCATGCAAATATGCAAATCTACAAGGGTAGATTCACAAGGGTACATCCATAACAATGCAATTCATGTGGGTATAGTTATGCAGCACAATTTGTACTTTGATAAAGGAAGTGTAAAAGGAAAACAAATTAGCAGATTGTAACTTGAGGTTGTTATCCCACAAATTTGTCACCTCAATAGGATTCCTCTTTCTATTTAGGGTTGTGACCCAAGGAGGCGTCTGACTTTGAAGTTTGAGAAAACAAGATCAAAATGGCTAATAAAGATCCCCTCTCACAATTCACCAGCGATCCGAGAAAGTCCTGGTTTATAACCAATGAAATGATAATATATCAAAGTGTACCTGCACGGAACAAAGCAACAAGAAACTATATATATTACAAGTACAACTTGTTGGTTAGCACTTCAATAAACCATAGACTTTCTCGAATAAAACGGTGGTGAATATGATGAAGTAAACATGAAATTATAACAACAATATTTATAAGGGAGAAATGCTTCTAACAAGTGTCTTGAAACAACTTCAAAATGATTAAGAATAATCAGCCATTAACATCATAATACTAGCATTTATTAGAATCAAACAAGACAATGCATAAATCGGCCTTTTCCAATTGCTTTAGAAGCTTTTAATGCTGCAATTAATGGTTGCATCTTACTTTGATCTTAGCAACAATAATGTTAGTAGGTTAGGTTATTATAGTGTTAGAAATGGTTAGTAGGAAGCTCGAGGTATAGGTTTAATGGTTGTTTTGATCAATCACTCAATGAGAAGACTTAGACTAGTGCTTTAGGAAAATGGAGTCAACGATATGGCAACAAATGTTGGAGAGAAAATGATAGTAGGAGAGTCAAGAACAAGAGGGATAAACAGATGGAGTGTTGGTAACCTATGTTACCCTTTGGTTTTTCGGGATGAGGGAGCGATTGAGGAGACGGAGGGCAGCGTCCACAGGACGGCTAAGCGCACTAAAATTTTCGGGGCCAGCAATATATATATATATATATATATATATATATATATATATCAAAAATATTAAAATTCACCATAAACATTTGTATTTGCTTCAAGCTTGTAAGCATAATGGGCTATACTATATAGTATTATTCACAACCCTTAACTTGCCAATTTTGAAAAAGCTCGACCAATTTAAAAATGGGCGAGGTGACATTTCGTTGGATGCTAGAAAAGAGAAAAATGTGGTTTAGCTTTAGGAAACTTAAGTGAGAAATGTCTCTATAGTAGTTTTTTCTTACTCATATTTCTTGTTAATAGCGTTATGTTAAAACATAAAGACATTCCCTTCTCAATAGGTTTTGCAATTTTTATGGTTGAGTTGAAACCACTATAAAACACTTTGGTTCTATAAAGAGGTTAGATTCATATTTCAGATTAAAGAATGTGATTGAATATGAATTTATTCAAACTTTTAGTGCTTAATCCCAGTGCTACTATCTGAGTGTTTTCACAATGCTTGAGGTTGGGATGGTGGGAGCACTATAATTGAATGACTCATGAAAATCCATGTACAATATGTAAAAGCTAAGATGACCCGAGAGAAAATGAGAAGAACAAAACATTAACCACAAGGATCGTCCCTTTGAAATGTTGCATTTCTTGTTTTATTTATGGAAACTTTGTTTGTTGTAACCTTGTTGCTAAAAAGTAATAGTTAAATCACTTGAAACCCAAATCAAAACCCATCATACAAAACCCATGTTTTGTATGATGGGTTTTGATTTAGATTCAATGCAATACAAAAATAATGGATGGGAAAATGATCTTATTGTCCAATCATCAATTTCCATGATTGTCAAGGCTGAAGATATACCCTGAATATCCCCAAAATCTGCCCAAAAAATCCTTGAAATTTGCCTAGAACATCCTTGAAATATGTTAGTAACATCCCTGAAATCTGTCTGGGGAGCGTCTTGAGTTATTGACAAGTCCCTGAGTCCCTGATGGAGTCCCCAACAATTTAGGTAAGTTTCTGTTATCATACGGTTTGTAGGAAGGGCTTAGATAGCTTGAGTCGAGGCTCAAAACCGGCGTAACAGGAACTTACCCACCCACTGTCACCTCGATTTGGGGGCTCTTTCTATTTAGGATAGCTAGTCCAATGGAGTCCCCTAAGCAATGCAGGTTAATGAGGGCTAAAGAGGGTAATGGACCAAATCGAGGTTCCCTTTCTGATTACTTTGCCAAGAATGAGATAGTCGAGGGAGAGTTCTTCCAGGAAGGCACATTTTGAGACAAGACAAATGAACAGAAATGTACTTACTTGATTTTGTGTTTGAGTTGCAGATTTGTCTCACAGGTTAGGGTTTGGAAGAGACTTTAGAGCAGATTTCAACCTTGGCTTGCACAAACTCCTTGCTATTTCTTTTACATCTGATATATTGCTATCATTCCATATCATTTTCTGTAGCTTTCTAACTCTTAGATAGGTCAAAATATTAAGCTTTTATTTCTGATATACTTTGCTGGAAATTTCTGTGTATACACAGAAAATTTATGTAACAAAATTTGGTGTTTTTGCAGCATTTTCAGAAAGTTTTTGCTTGTTGTTTTTGCAGGACAGCGACATATTCTGAAGGTGTAAGCTGCATACAAACACCTAGGAGGTCTCCCAAACACTTCTTCTTTGGTTTGGGTAACATCTCTCCTCTTTTCTCTTTCCTTTTTCTAAATTTTCTGTGTTATCGCACGGTTTGTAGGAAGGGTTTAGGCAGCTTGAGTCAAGGCTTAAAACCGGCGTAACAGGAGCTTCCCCACCCACTGTCACCTCGATGGGGGGCTCTTTCTATTTAGGATGGCTAGTCCAAGGGAGACGTCCCTAAGCAATCTGGGTTAATGAAGGGGTAAAGGGGTAATGGACCAAGTCAAAGAAGTTCCCTTTCACAGATTACTGCCAGAGATGAGATAGTCAAGAAGAATCTTCCACTGGATGGCACCTGTTTGCGAGACAAGACAAATAAACTACAAAACGTGCCTGCAGTGGGTTAGTACTTCATAATATCAATGACTATCCTCTAATATGTGAGCAATGATTGGATATAATTATTGACGAAGTCAATGATTATGAAACAAAGATAAATATCTTATATCACTTCTTCAATAAGTTCACCAAAAGACAAGAGCATTCAATGTGTAAAATTAGATCCTTATCATATCACAATGCTACAAATATCAAATCTGCTCACAATAAATATATTTGCTGCGTCACTATTGCAGGTAGAGGGTGACGTCAGCCCTATTAATAGGTTGATTTTGAAGGCAAAGAGAGGAACGTTTTGTCAATCAAGTACGAAAAGGTGAACACCAACTCAAAACCTATCAAAAGCTGATGATAAAGGGCACAACATTTTAAGCCAAAACAAGAAGTCAAACAAGTGTGACGTCACCTCTATATTTCTTCTACAACCATGACGTCAGCCCTAGAATCAATTTGGTTTGAAAGACAAAGAGTAAGACGTTTTGTCAAATAGGCTTATGGATGCACTTAATACCTCAAAGTCTATCAAATGGAGATGACAAAGTCAAAACGTTTATGTCAAAACAAGAGATTAAGCAAGGTATGACGTCACCTATATAAATTCTGTTGCAGTTTAGGGTTAGCTAACCAAGAAGTGGACGTTTTGACAAATCAACCAATGAAAACTTGTAAAACCTCTATGGCTATGATGAGATGACTAAGCCGCACCTTTCTATCCAAGCACAAGTTTAAAAATCAGCAAAACGTCATCTCATTAGGGTTAGTTCAAAATTAGCTAGGGTTAGACGCTAGGTTAGTTAGGGTTTCAAATTAAAAGTAGTTTGAAAGAGAGTTTAAGGCATGAACAAGCTCAAGAAGGTTTCTAGACTAGTGCCTTGGGTTAATGGAGTCAATTTGGGTAAGACTAATAGCTTGGAAGGCTTAAACTCAAGGACAAGAGGATCTAGGGTTTGATGGTGTTGTTATGGCAAGGCCACCAAACCAAAACCCTAAGGAGAAAAAGGCTTACCTAGGTGTAGCTAAGGCTAGGCCTAAAGCTTTCTC